>CAIGRH010079319.1:0-15077 GCA_903798295.1 Fraxinus nigra
AATTAATTTATAAATAAAATTTTTAAAAAAATCTGAGATTTGGAATTTTAAACCTTATTTCTTAAATTTGAAATGAGTGAAACTAAATCTCTTGTGAAATTTTCCCTAAAAATAATTGTAATTTCTTTTATGAATAATTAACAAAGTCGGAAGAGATAGAAGAATGGGGTAATGTAATTTATTTTACCACCCACGCCGTCACTGTCATCACCACAAGCATCAAGAATGAAGAGTAACGCATTAAGTTAATTTTCCTAGAACACGAGAGAAGATCGAATGGGGAGAATTTCTGAATTCTTTATAATTAAATAAAAAACAACTAAAAGGAACGAGGTATAAAGTGATTAAATATGAAAACTTAGATAGGTAGAAATCCTAAACTTGCAAAAGACATAATTGCTCCGATTTATTTAGGACCTTTCAAATAGCTATTGCTTCTGGTCTGCTTTGCTTTTGTTTCTGCTACTGGGTAGTTATGAGTAAAGACATTTTCATTCAAAATTTGTCTTGGATGGACCACCGTTAAAGTGACATAAATTATATTCGAAAATAAGAAACAATAAAAAAATGAATCAACTATTAAATGCTTCACCACTCCAACATTGCCCTCATCGTTGTGTCCACCACCCCCAGTGAAATAAATTATATTCGAAAATAAGAAACAATAAAAAAATTGAACCAACTACTAAACGCTTCACCACTCCAACATTGCCCCCATCGTTGTGTCCACCACCCCCAGTGCTAACAGTTGACGTTGCTACTGCTGAACGAGAACGGGGTTTGACAGTCTTTTCGACCTTTCCCCCATCATTTGTTACACTGCTTTCAGGATTTGCTCGTTTCTTGATATCACGGATGGTCTTTTCGATCATTCCATCATCATTTGTTACATTGCTTTTGGGATTTACTTGTTTCTTGACATCATGGCGCATTGGTGAAGATGATCGAGATTTTGTAGTCATTTCGACCGCAGGAGGCTTTCTTCCATTAATGTTCTTCTTGCTGCCCTTGTTCCCAAAACAACTCAAAATTCCTGCAGCAACATAGCTATAAACAATTAGGACACAATAGAAAGCTTACCTTCAAGCTTTATCTTATTCTAATCGTTTATAAGGTGATAATGTGGTCGTTAAATAAGCAATATATCTTATTCTTATTTGACTTATGAAATACAAACCGAAAGTACTCAAATCAATCATCAAGCAAGAAAATAATGATACCTACTCTCGGAGAGACATTTGGACAAATGTAGTTGTTACTATTTGTGACTTCTGCGTGTCACACTAAGAGAAACTAAAATAAAAAATAAATTGAATTTTGATACTTACCTCCACCCATAATTGCTCAAGTTTCCTCTTCAGAGTACTCTTAAGTCTTCCAACAAACGTTCAACTTAACAATCTGAAAAAATTATACATCAAATCAAACTCCAATAATTGGTAGCTAGGTGATTGTTGACAATTAGAGTAATGATAACAACAAGAGTTAGTTGTATTATTACCCTTCAAAAATAGGACCAATGTTTTACAAGAAATTTTTCTATCATAGAAGTGTTTATCATTGAACAAAAAGGGAAAACAAGAAATGTAACCGTGTATATTTTAAAACTCAAAGTTCATCTCAAAATGTCAAACTTCTAAACTGAGTAGTACAAATCTTTATGTTCATTATTTATTTTATATGTTTGAGATTAATCACTTAACGTGCTCATGTAATATAGTTTCTCATTTTTGAACATCGACCTTGAAATTCTGATTGCTCGACGAAAGCTAGATTAAGATTTATGATTCTAATTTAAAATGTCAAATTTATTAAGAGGATTATCACAAATATTATACGTTATATTTTAGGAAGAAAGGAGAAATAATAAATTTGCTGAGATATTAAGAAACTATAAAATCAAGGATAAAAGTAACATCTTACATTTTTCTGCACTAGGAGGGAGTCCTTTCCACTATGCTTTTTATCATTCTCATATATATATATACAAAATTTGAATGCATATCATGCCGGATAAATGTAATTATTCTAAATTAAAGTTAGGAAACATGCTTGAAATCTTTTTGCTAATTTTATTGAATTTACTATTGTTAGTAGCATGTTATATTCAATTAATAAATTTCTTTTTTCACTAAAGATGCTAATTGTAATAAAATAAGGAAACGTGCTTCTTTTTTTTTTTTAATTATCTCCAATTTTTGATATTTTTCTTTTTCACCTTTATGGTTGTGCAATAATGTGTATATCTTGAAATAAATTCTCATTAAGTACTATGTTAGGTAAATAAATTAAAAATATTTAACATTTTTGAGTGAATGAGACACTTATTGTGCGTAAATAAATATTTATTTTATTATATCAAAAATTCTCTTTGTTGGTCGATAGAAAGAAGATGATGCTTTGTCAATAGGATCAAATTGCAAAGCTTTGCAAGTCAGAATTTTAAAAAATTTAACAATAAATTGAAAATTGAAATTAATTTTTGACCTATAACTTTTAACATATAAAGGACCTCTTAATGCAGGAAAAAATCCACATTCTCAAGGCTAAAAAATGCGCAACTGTTATAAAATAGAGAAGTCAATAAACTTTTATATTTTATTGAGAACCAAATCTCCATATTTATAGTGAAGAATTAGAGCTGCGAATGATACAATGATAATAGTAAATAGGCACTACAAAAAAAATAGCAATCCAACGACCAACAATATTGGTCACTAGAAGATGTATGTTAGTCGTTGAAGACCTTCACTGACCAAAAGTCGCTGAAAGTCATTAGCAACCAACTCAATATTGGTCTGTAAATATAAATACAATGAGCGACCACTATTTGGTCTTGGTTTTGTCGCTACATCCATAACATTCGGGGACCAAATATTGGTTGGTAAAAGTTAACCATCAACAACCAAATGGATTGCATGAATATACTGCAAGTTTAGCGACCATCATAATATTGGTCGTTAAACATAGCATTCAGCAACCAATAAATGGTAGGTAAAACAGTTTCAACATTTGGTCGATGTACAGTATTACATTTCATGGACCAATCTTTGTTGGTGAAGATTGATACCTTTCATGGACCAATTCATGGTGGCTGAATGTACATCTTCAACAACGAAGTATTAGTCATCGGGAACTACAATCTTGGTGGGTGAATATCAACAAACAAAATTCTTATTTCCCAGCAACAAAAATTTGGTCATAGAAAGACATATACTACCAATATGTGGTTGCTAAATATTGTGTGTGACAGTAAAATACTATTAGCAACCAATATTTTTTGTCCAATGCTTCAATTAGACTTCCAACAACCATAAAATTGAAATTTAAAATATCGAAAATAAGAACAATAAGAAAGTTAATAAGAAACATGTCTATAAAAGTAAAATTGTCTGCACATAACATGTACTAATAGTCGATACCCAACCCAAAATATTTAACCACAAAAAAATAACTTTTCATATTTTCTATGTAATTTGAATAACATAATCATAGTTGTAGCACCAACTCATGGTGGCGGCGGAGGTAGATCATTGGTCGGTCATGTAGGAGGATGCTGACTCATGTCCATTTGTGTAACAAGGTTCTTATTGTTTGAGACGTAATGTAAGCTCACTAATAGAGTTATCCTTTTCATTATCTCGTTATATAAGAATTTTTAATTGTTGCATAAATTTAGGATGAGCTGTGACTGTGTTGCTTTATGATTTGCGCAGAGCAAGTCGAATCCCAAAAGTAGTCTCAACACTCTTATCAAAAACTTGAGCACATATGGCTGCTTCATCTATGACAAATGCTTCATCTTCTAGCTCTGTTTGTGATTGTGGCAACTCTATCATCTATTTTCGTCATACAATATTAAAAGGTTGTTAAAATAAATTATATTCATTATAATATTTGTGTAATAAGTATTATATCTTAATTCTTAGCAAGTTGATTATCGCATCCTTTTGTTGTGGAATGCAACCTCCTAAATAATTCAACTTGACCAATTGATTCTTCTTGTGTATGCTGATAAAAAATGTTAAAAATATAAGTAAAAAACTCATTTTTCCAATATTTGCAAATCCCAATTGTCAAATCAAAAATCAAAAATCAAAAAGCACGGATAGAATAATTCATCGGTAGCGGAAGTGAAAATGTTATTTATACCACGATTTAATTCCATACTAATATAAACTTTAGGTTGGGTAGCTGTCTAACAATAGAGAGAGCTAATTCTAGAAATAGGAAGTCAATATTTGCTTGATGACATGAGAAGGGACAATACTCTATACTAGAAAATAATGTCCGTGGTATCAATACTATGGCAAGCTAATACGATAAATTTTCCTACTGAGGTCTAGAGTTCTTAGAACAATTACTGGAAAAAAAATTTGGACAAGTCTTGGAGATCTCAAAAATGGCCAAAGCTAAAATATTTTTTTAGAATTTTCTATAAAAAGGGAAAAAAAATGATATGTGGCTTATATTATTTCCAGCCAATCACCATAAGTGCACACATATTAATGCATGGTACCAACTTGCAGTGATGTAATTCTGATCAACTTACATTGGTATATGTAAGGATGCAATCACAAGCAAGCCATATGACCTTAGCAGAAATAATATTCACCAAACACAATCGATAAACTTAAAACTCCACATATCCAACGCATGCATCTACTTGAAATGTAACGAATATGTTATACAAAACTTTAGACAAAAAAGATTACAGATCTAAAACTCGAAATCCCTATTACAAAGGTTTATCTCCAAAATACCACTGGACACCAAAGTATCACAAACCGAAGGCTCAGAATAAAGTACCCTTATGATTCAACACTGTGAAGTCCAGATTCACCCAAGAACCCTCACAATACATAGTAAACGTGAAGCTTCTTCTATGAACCAAAAGAGCTCAACGCTACCAACCACAATCTTGATCTTTTCACCTAATTTCACACAGAATTCACACTCAAGAAAATAGATTTAAGAGATCCTCACAACAAAAGAAAAAGATGAAAAGAGAAACACAGAATTCTCCAGAACCCTCGAGAAACAAAGAGGAAAAATGAATCACTTCGAAAACCATTCAAATACTCCCAAAATATCAAGGCATCGAGATTGGTAGCAGCCCATTTAACGACTTATAGGAACTAACACTTTCAACAAATAGATGAACAATTAAAGTTGCTTCAGCTAAAACACGTTTTCTTTATTGGATCGAGTATTGGGATTGGGCTTCATTGGGCTCACTTCAGCAACATTAGGGTATTAGTAATAGGCTGAAGGCCATATCATTATTGCCTTAAGTGGACTGGGCTGGCATCACAGCCTCACAATGTACAAGAGCTAATTTTCTCATTAAGCCATTGTCTAGTGCAAGCGTGTGTACATACTTAATGTCGTTAAAATTTAAGAGAAATCTTGATCAGAGCTCAGTTTAATTAACTAAACAAACACCAACAGAGGAGGCTCCGACCTACAACTTTAACATTTCGATTGTAACTAGTTTTCACCCCCACAAAGGAGGAAGATGGTGGTAGCAATATTACAAAGGGAGAAAGAAAGGAGGTGCAATGGTTGAAATCTCAAACGAACCACCAAGAACAGCTACCTCACAATATCTCCTCTATTCCACACACATACACACGGCTACTGCATATATTTATATATATAGCTTGGTAAATTAGGTCACCAAATATGAGCAAAGTCAAGTGGACAAACCAAAGTATTGGGCTTTCCAACAAAATGGGTAATGTTAAGAATAAATAGACGATCAATGAGTGTGGGCCACGAGCAACATTAACTCAATTAAGTTGCTTCTAATAGTTCCAAGTTGTTTTCGAGTAGAGCCATCACTAAGGTGTCAATATAAATTATTCAACATCGGTTTAACATCATCGTCCAGGATTTGTTGGATATCAAAACCCAACACTTAAGCATGATGGAAAGGGGCACGCTTGAACAATGAATTGCGTATCATTTATACGGGCAGACACTCTACACCAACAACAGGCGTTATCAGTTAAAGCATATGTAATTGAATAATTCTATTTGTCGTTGCCACTTTTCTAAGTATTCAAACAAGCCATCACTAACAAATAACTTCAAGTGCAAACAATAAACACTGATGAAGGACTATTAAAATTCAGAGTTGAAGAGGTCAATTGGATTACCAGTGCTTCCCTAGTCCTAGTGAATGATCTAGTCCCCCCCATGGTGATTATATGGAGTCTTGACTCGATTGAGTTTCCTGGCAGCAGATCGTTTTTAAAAACCAACAATATCGTAGAGTAATTAATTAGTCAACTCATTCGTCCTGCTTTAATTGGCAATGTCTTAAAGTGATATTGAAGTAGTTTAATAATTTCACATACCAGAAACTTGTCACTTTCGAAGTGTGCACACATCCACTCACAATCCTCTTGTGATTTAATAGTTGTTGGTTTACATTGTAGTGGATCATTTCCATCCAGCTTTAGTTGTTTTTATTTTTTATTACATGCGCTTCTATGATCTTTATACCTCTCACAAAAATGCCTTGCAACAATTTCAACCATGTGACGAACATTTAAGCCTCAATTTGGTCTCCATTATTCCTCATTATATTGAGAGGAATAGTCATTTTTTTGGAGAATGTGTGGTTAAAAAATTAGGAATTTTTTTTAAATTTCTGTGTAATATTATTTTATGAAGAATGTGTGATTGATAAAAAGAGGAAGAAAAATATTTTTTATTTAATGGAGGCCAAATATGGGCTAAATTAACAACAATTTTTTCATGAACATGGAGAAAGAAAATAAGTGATTATATTATTAAACATAAGGTACTTGTAGCTATGCAGCAAAAAAATATCAAAAAAATTCCTAACAGGCGGATGGACTGAGCTTTAGGTCAATAAAGTATCTGCCATCTAGATAACAAGACATCCATCTTAATTTTACGATAGAAGCAACATTTCAAAAATCACAATATTGAGATCTAACATCTAGTTTAACATATAAACACTCAAGCTAAGCAACTATTAAAACAAGATGTTCAACGAAAATTCAAACATAATTGACGTGAGGATGGTTGTAGGCTAGTTCCCTGTCATGAGGAGTTGCTACACTCCAAACCCGTCAAGCGCTGTGAAACAACATTTTGCATGATGATACCAATCTCATTGGAAAATGGAGAGGACGTTTCACAAAATGTGCGCATATCTCTCTCTCTCTCTCTCTGGCTAGTACAATAAGTTTTTTTTTTTTTCTTATTTGCGTCCATTATTCTTTGTGAAGCCAATCCACGACTAATTCCACGTTTTTTTATGAAAAGGGGCTAAAAAACATTTAAAGAAGATTAATGTTGATGAATATGAAGAATCAAGCTACAATATATTCAAAATCATTAAATGCATACTACTGGATGTGTCTTTCTCAGTAGTATCCGCAACAGCAGTAGGATTTACACTAGATTGAGCTGTCGGAGTTTATGCCCGATTGAGCTGTAGAAGATGCTGATGTAGGAATGTGTGATTGATTAGAGTGCTCTCCTTGTCTACGAGGAGATGGGCTCCAATTGATGGAGTTTGGAGGAGCAGCTGATGTTATGAGTAACACGTGCTTTGACTTTCTTTTTGGTGGTATCTATATGTGCATTAAGAAAACGGAGAAAGCAAAAAAGGTGAAGAAATAAGTATATATTATGATTATGCTCCACAAAGTGTTAATTAACAGTATATTAACACACATGCTTAAGAAAGCCAAATTTCTTAAAAAAATTGAACATACAATTCATAACTTAATTCTCTGTATTTGTTAATCAGTTAATAGGATGCTAGGGTTTGAAAATTCATAACACAATACAATTATAGCACATGAAAAGAAAAACCTGTGTAAATTTTCATTGGAGGGTCGATAATTAGATAGCTGTGAATTGCAAATCAAAACTATTCTTCAAGGAATTCATTAAACGTATATTTTTCTATCACATTTTTTATCTAAACACAAAGCAAATTCTTGGTGAAAATTGAAATCTGTTTTATTTTTCGATTTGCACGATTAAATAAATTCTCAACACCTATTGATGTAGCTTAAAAGTTAATAAAAATTTAACTCAAAATTAATAATTAATTTTAACCTCATATTTTATTGAATTCACAATAGTCTATCAATTTTTATCAAAATATACTAAAAATTTGATTTTTAAATACAACAAACAGGGGGCTAAGTTTCAACTTGGTGAACTAAAAGCTGGTTTTAATAATAAAGTGGAATTAATTTCTAAATGTATTTTCAACATATTATCATTCTAGAAGGTGATGTATTAGTCGTTTTATTTGTCACATTTCTAGTCAAGCTGGTGGTTTAATCTCAAATTTTAAGTTTCAAACGGAACTAAGAAAAAGTTCATTTTAACATTAGTGAAATTAATTTTTAATTGTATTTTCAACAAACTATCAATCTAGAAGGTAATTAATTTTGATAAAGGTAAGTGTACGCTTCTAATTCAATGACTCAATTTTGGGCTACCAATGTCCATAATAAAAAAAAAAGTTGGCAGGATTAGTTGTGCCAAGAAGGCAAGCCACAGCCAAATAATTTAAATAAATGGTCAAAAGGGGAATAATTTGCATATATAAATATATCTTTCTTTAGTATATTAAACTCGTAAAGTCGCGACTATTCGGATTTTAATTTCGATCGAAGTTGTGAATCTCATAAAATATGTGGTTGAAATTAATTGTTGATTTTGATTTAAATTAAAATTTGGATTATAATTTCTACCAAATATGATCTATCTGATATAGAATTAATTAGTTCTAACTTTGAATGAAATCACATTGTACAAAATAAGATAGAATAAAACCTGAGGCATGCACTGAATGGTTTAGTTGATCAACTTTGACAAGTAACTTATAAACAGAGAATAAGCAGACAAGACAATGAAGTAAAAAAAAAAGAAATTGAATTAATTAGCCAAAATCATGACTGATAATTACTATAAAAGCAATGCTTTGTAGTATTAACAAAACGCTGAGAGCTAATTGGACAGATCAAAAAATAGAAGATAAAATATGACCTCTAAGGGTAGTGCTATACCAGTAATTGACTTACAAGATTTCTCAGGGCTGCCTGAAAAATTAGTGAGGGCTTGTGAAAAATGGGGATGCTTTAGGATTGTAAACCACGGTGTTCCAATGGAACTGATGTCCGAAATGAAGATCGTTTCACGTTCACTCCTTGACCTCCCCGTGGAAATCAAACTGAGGAACTCTCATCCCGAGCATGGCAAAGGATACACCCCACCTAATATGCTAAGCCCATATCTTGAGGGTTTGAATTTATACGATATTGTCTCGCCTGGAGCAGTCGATGATTTCTGTGCACAAGTTGGTGCGTCTCCTCATCAAAGGTACTGTTCTTGAATTCATATATGTCACCATTGTTGAAGGTTTTAGTTTTCTCATCTGTTTAAAGAATTTTTCTTACTTTATTTTTTGCAGAGAGATAATAGAGAAGTATGCTTTTGCTGTGTATGATCTTGCACAAAACCTAGGCAGCAAATTGATGGAAGGTTTAGGTTTGGGTCGTCATGAGTTGTTCAAGCAGTGGCCATGCCAACTGAAAATGAACAAATACAATTACAGTCATGAAACTGTTGGATTAACAGGTGCTGTAATGCATACAGACCCTGGATTTCTCACAATACTGCAGGATGATGAGACAGTTAATGGCCTAGAGGCAGTGGACAAGTACACTGGAGAACTTGTTTCAGTTGATCCCATAGCAGGGACCCTCGTTGTCAATGTTGGAGATGTGGCTAAGGTACGTGTCACGAAGCATAATTTAACAACTGTGCTACTTGTACCGAATTACTTGACAATTTTTTTGACCGATAGCCACACGGCGGCCCCCTGCTATCGGTCAAAAAAGTTGTCAAACAATTTATCATAAGTAGAATAATTCATAATTTAAACAATCATACTACATGTATATATTTTTTGACATTAAGTTTAACATCATTGTAAGATGACAACTTTTTACACATTGATTTCAACTTATAAAAGTTTGGGTCTTATAGTTTTGATTGGTTTTCACAACCCAAAACCTCAAACCATTGCACAAATTTCCAAAATCATAATAAACATCACCACTATAAGTACAAAGAAAACTATCGCTTATAAATTCAAATTAAAGACCACTCAGAAGAACAACAACTAAGATCAAGTTAGTGGAGTCTTTGGATACTATCTTAATATCAAATAGGAGGTTAGTTTCTCCACCACGCAAAAATGAGTTGCATATACCAATCATATAAACCTCTACTCTATCTTCATTATTGGTAAATATTTATTTTGTACCCAGTCAAAGACTTGACAATAAATTAAAGATACATCTTGATCTCATATAAATTGTGTTTTTAACTCTTGAGTTCACTATCCACACATGATAGTGTCCGACACGTAAACAATATTAAGAGGAATTTATTCATATGCAATATCTTTTAACTTAAACACTTTCGAGCTAAGTGATTCAAAACGTGTAGTTGAAGCACTTAAGCTTTTATATTATAATCCTATACCAAAATCACTTCATGTACTATCTCATATGCATCTCTTGGTCCCTTTTCCAAGTATCCTCATCTATCCACATTTTTTCTAGCTTATTTAATACTAAAGACCTAAAGTCTTAAATGAGTTAGAACAAGCATGTCCTTGAGACTTAGTAACACCAAGTCGCACGTCTTTTAACTCAACATAGCATATAGTGTCAATAAAGAAAATTAACGCCTCAATTTGTAAGTCACATTGACCTTCAAAGTTCCTTGCTATTAAAAATAGATTAGTTGGAACTTACTACTCATTTTTTTTAAAAATGTGACAAACTAAAAATGTCAACAATAAGTTAATCACTTCACCTCGGTCGCCTTCGAGAATAAGATTATCTATAACAGAACTTATCAAATCAACACATCAAGTACTAGAATCTATCTTTTTCTGTACTTGACAAAGTTCTTGATATCTAATTCTCTAGAGTAGTATGACCCACATCAGCTCTTCTTTTGCGTGATAGATGCTCTCTAAACCATCATGTTCTTCTAGTGCACCAAAATTTTATCATGCCAAATGTTGTCACATTTAGTTTATCACATTTATAAAGGTTAACAACTATAGATTTTTTATGTCCCCATCTATCAGATTTTAGAAACGTTATTATTCATTAATGCACATTTATGCACATATACTATTTTGCATTAATTCAAATTGACGTATACGATAGTTCAACATTAGGCACAAAGTAAGTTCACTATGTTAGCAATCATCATTCCTATTATTTCACTATCATAAACTTAAATTCATAATGCAAAATTCTATTAGTATTAAACGAGCATTATTTTAATTCTTTCAACCTTAGAACTCCTACTCAATTGATGGATCAAGTAGGTCTTGGTAAGATTTTCTCTAAATCTTCCAATTACCGAACTATATATCATGGCCACGTGTGCAGTGCACGCTCTGCTTCCCTGTTCTCGTTCATTTTACTTTTCATCTGTTCTAACAATTTCGACCTTCTGAGTTCATTCGTGTGGTCAAAATTTAAAATTCTATACTTAATATCGTGTTAGGGACATAAACGCAATGCATAGGGAGCTAGGGAGGAAAATCCGTTCTTCATCTTCTTCATTATTTTTCTTAAATTTTCATATTTCGATTCAAACTTTAAAAACTTCATAACACTTTTGTGTTTAGTCCAAAATTTGAATTCTTTATATGGTTGAGAATCTCATTGAAATACCTTTCTAACCATTTCAATATTACTGTACGAATATCAACGATAATTTTTTTAAAAAAAATTTATGCAATTTTAACTAGGGTTTCATTTTTCTCCAAAATTATAAAATCAAAAATTTTGAAAATTTGCAAATATGATCTAAATCATATAGAAAACATAATGTAAAAATTTCATGAATTTATATTGTGTATTTCATGCCATGCCATCGGAGGCGGACTCAGGATTACGGTTCAGAGAATTACGTAAAAAATAATTTCAAATTAGACAACAACGATAATATTCAAAACGTATTACTTTTTTTACAATTGTTTCTTACGGCTTCTCATACTTTAAAAATGCCGTATAGTATTCTCGTTATCAATTTCATTAAATACATCATTTTTAACATACACAAATAAACTATCATTCATCCATTGGTCTCTAATCGGATTACGCAGTCAATTCTTCACAATGTTCATAGCAGAAAATACTCTTTCAACTATAGCAGTAACAACCATAAGAGCTAATCCTAGAGTCACAAGCTTGTAAACTAACGAATACACTTTATTTCTTTGGATCACAACCAACTTCAGTGCAAGTTTACTAAGTCATTACTATTCTCCAAACTCTTTGCTAGAGTGTATATCAACAATATAATTTCAAAATTGATCATCAAGTGCCACATGTTGAACTTTTGAAAAATCTCTAGAATAATACTTAGCAAGACAAATTAATTTCTCCTTGTCAAAAGTAGATAATGAATCATCGGAGCATAAACATACTAAATAAAGAAGTAGAATCTCACTCATTGTCTCTCATCTCTTGGAGTCTTTGTTTGCATACTACCACTAACCTATCCTGTTCTTTTCTTTGTAATACTTTAGATAATTCATTTGAAATCCCTAAGATGGTTCTCGTGAAATGCATATTAAATACAAATTATCAACCTCACATCTTCGTTCACGTGTCCATCAACACAAATAATTTCAATGACATTAATTATATGTGAGAACATCAAAATTAAACTAATCAAAGTACGATAATACGATCCCCAATGTGTATCACCAAAACTTGCAATAGTAATTTGTTGTTTAAGATCCCATCCACTTGAAATCTTACCATCAATGGGTGCTTCAGAAATTATGGCTTCTTGTTTCTCTCAAAGAATATCACAACGTTTAGAAGAAGTCCCAACAATATCACTACACTAGAAACCAAGTTAAAGAGTGACTGGACTTTCTTGTGCTTATTTGTTATGGCTACGAGACCCCATTGAAGTTGATGAGCAAAACAACAAACATAAAAGGCACTTGAATTCTCTTTCAAAATAATTGCTTTGAGACTCTTGAACTCGCCTTGCATATTACTCGTCCCTGACCTCGCAATCTAGATATACTCAACCCTTATCTTGAAAATAATTAATCTATAGCCGCCATAAGTGATAGAGCTGTAGTACTAGAAACGTGTTCAATCCCAATAAAACGTTCAACTACATGTCCCAACTTATCCACATAACATAAAATAATAGTCATATGTTAGGAATTTGAGAAGGTGATATGACGCGATATGAAGTATAGATCGCACAAACAATAACAAGATTAAAAGAAAGCAAACAAGAAGATGAAATTGACAGAGGAACTGAATATTTTATTAATAACCAATGGAGAGAAAAATTACAATTTCTACAACTTAAGGTCTAATAAACTGAACGAAAAGTCTACTATTTATAGGAGACCTGTCCAAACCCTAGAATAAATCTAAAATATGAAAACTAGGTCAGAAATTGGGTAATACCGAAAAATAAAGGAAAAAAATATGCGGCCTGTCGCTCGAGCGCTAAGCGGGCGAGAGCCTATTGATGGTGCAGCGACAGGCGGGCAACGGACTCGTTGTTCCAATTTTGCTCCTCTCGCTCGAGCGGGAATCGAGCATCCGTCCAGCACCGTCAATCCGTCTTTTTTCCTTCTTGAATCCTATTTTGACATCTTCAAGGCCAATACTCCAAAACGCGAAACCCTAGACCCAATTTGGATCGAATTTGGGTAACAAAACCCAACAACATATTTGTCCCTTCACTGAGATATCTTGAGATTCATCAACTAGAATTGAAAAAAAAATGTATCGGCCTTTGAATATAACATCAATTGTTTTAATAGTTGCAGCACTTACAAAATCCTTTGAATTTTTGGTGATGTTAGTTTGTGATTTTTTGGAGTGCTGTTCAAAGTGGCAGCTTTAATCTCTTCATTATGATCAACTAAAAACTTTAACTATTCAAGAAAGTTACCTTGATTATTTAACTCTTCACACTCACCATAACCACGAAAAGCATGTCATTGCTGTAAAAGAAGTCGAACATAATAAATTGATGCATTCAAACGAATTCGATATGCACTCAATGCTCATTTCGACTACTTGAAAAAAGTTGTCTCAATATGTTGCTCTTGATTCATCAAGGCTTCACGATTGTTTCGGGCTTGATTGTGTGCACTATGAGCGTCTTCAACATAAACTCAAGTCTATCCTTTTTAAAAATAAAATAAAAAAATTACAGAAACCTTCTTTCACAAAATCATAACCACCTCATCATTCCCCATTGTTTGGTTCGAAAAGACAATCGTAATTGACCAACGAATTTTGCAATCACAAACATGGCTACCATGTTAAATGCTTTCATAAATTATATCACCCTTCACATGCTTTGTGATATGTTTGGGTCTAGGATTTCATGGAGAATGGTGGAACAGAAAAATGAAATCAGAGAAAACTAATTTTCATCCACTTCTCATATCTAACTAATCAAATGCCAATTTTAAAAACATTTTGAACATAAGGGAAAAAGAAAAGAAAAGAAATAAATGCATGAATTAATAAATGTCTCTTGTAGTTGTCTTCGTTCGTGCATTTACTTACAGTTTTATTTATGAGCCTTTTGTAGCCTAAATAATCAATCAACCGAATTCATCGTAATTATTGAAGACAGTACCATGGTCTAGCTTTCTAACCAATTTCACTATCAGGTCCAGATAAGAAGATATCATTAGACAGACGTGTTTACAAGATAAAAGGAACAAAACTCACTAAGATGTCATAACTATGTGTTAGGATCTGTGACAAAAATTCTATGTAATTTAGGAGTTTGTTGCAAGGAAGAAGCTTGATTAATCTTGGGTTAGAAGTCTAGTTTGATTAGGAATCAAATATCATCATGTTTTGGAAGTTTGATGAGAGTTTGATTGGATCAAGGACTTCTTGAATGGATAAAAGAGGTGTTTTGGTAACACTAGGATGGAGCCGGAAGCAAAAAGGAAAGAAAACGCGATGAGAAGAAAACTG
>CAIGRH010079323.1:0-10109 GCA_903798295.1 Fraxinus nigra
TACTTGTTATTAATTTTTCTCGTTGAAATCTTTTAAACGTGAGTACTTATTTGTTACTTGCTAATAACTTTGCATTAACAATATATAATATTTCTAATCTAATATAAAAAGAAGAATGACTTAGTGGCGGCAATCTAGCTGAGCGGCTCGTACTGTAGCAGCCCACGAGCCGCTCGGGCTCGTCAAAAAACGAGTCTAAGCCTGAGCACGAGCACGAGCACGCCGGCTCGGTAGGCGAGCCGAGCCTGCTCGTGGGCCGAGCTAAGCCGGCTCGGCTCGTTTGCCACCCCTAAATGACTACGGTAGAGTATTCGAGAAGTGTCGGTATCGACTCGTGTCCGATACACTACCCTAATTGAAGTGTCTTTGCTACAAAATATAATGTGGTTTCAAAAAGTAAACAAGAACAAAAATTAAAGGAAGAAGAATGAATGAATACATGATAGAAGTAGATGTTGCAATTACCGTAGAGGTCCAAATCAAATAATAATATAAACAAGACGGCAAAAGGTCCAGGTTAGAACAACAAATGGATCAGAAATGTTCAATAACCTAAAGAAACAGAAGGGCAAAGGGAAACGGAAAAGGAAGGTCAGTTAATCATATGTAGAACCATCAGCCTTTCGGAATGATAAATAGTGACACCAAAAAGGAAGAGGGAAAACAAGAATAAATAGATTGATTGATTTTCATGTAGAAAATGGTCTCGTAAAACTACAAATTAAGTATCCACTGCCGCTAAAGTCAAGAAGCATAAGATTGGATAACAAAGAAAAATATTTGCAGTAGATGCAATTTTTTATTTAAAGAGGGCCTAATATAAGGATGTTCACTTACTTGTGCAGACGAGTGATTCATATTATTTAGTAACTCTTCCAGAAGTTTACAGTGAACCTGTATTTCAACTTCTGGCATTCTTGGCGGGGAGATCTCAATGAGTGCAGCTGAAAGAAAAGTGTAGCGCTTGGCAATGACAGAAGTAGTAACTGTTTCGGTTAAAGGGTTCATCAGACAATCCATTACTTTTTGCCGCAGAAGAGGTGCCCTAGTTCCAAATTTTCCTTTCCCAGTCACTGCATAACGTATACAAGCCGTCCAATCAGGAATAGATTCCACAGATGGTGCAAGAATAATATGCTGTAATAGGACCACCATCCAGCCGTCCCATTCTTCTGAAGTGCCAAAAACATCAGAATGCAGCACCCCAGCAAATGCCTCAGCAGCAACACATTGCTTAGACCTCTCTTTAGCATTCACAAACTCCTCTAATGCATTTTTTAATGCCTGTAGAACAGGCATGCCACATTCTTGAATCAACCGCTTGAAGATTCTCGCAAAGTTTGAATAAAAAGTATCACTTCCAAATAAAGATATCCAACTAGGAGTCCGGGGCCATGAAGCAGAAAAGTCGAAATAGAAGCGAGAAATTGATTTGTCTGCCAGGCTCTGAAAAGAAGAATTTCGGTGATTTCCTCCAGAAGATGCAGCATCAGAGTCGGTGATTATATGAACATGAGAAAGATTATTCAAAGTCTCCCTAAAAAATTCTTCTTCCTGAAAGATATCACTTAAAGCTCCTTCAAGGGAAGACTTGGTCTTTCTCCCCAAATCACCAGGGCCACTGGGTAAGGCAGCCGAAAATTTGTAAGGTGATTCTTTCAAAAGGGTATTCAGAGCAGAGATTGCTAGTATCCTAGTCTGTGGAAGTTGACTTTTCAGATTCTTTAAAAAGTGACCTGAAATAAGCAGAACATCACATAATCTGAGAAAGTTGAAGAATGTTAAACTAATTTGCACATTTGTTTAGATTGGCAACTAAAGGAATATTAGATGGTAAATTAAGCATTAAAAGAAATGTCATCAATGTAAATGTATGTTAAAACAATATCATAAATGAGGGCAGTGATTAAAGAATTATAAACTCATAATGGATGAATTACGAACAACGGTAGCATTAGGTAGACATCAGTTACCAACCAGCAGTCTCACTCAGAACTTTTGTAGATGAATTTGGATCATTTCTAGATGCCATAGCCAGCAACAGTAGAACTCTGTTAGCCATCAAATTATACCTGAAAACAGAGGTCCAAGTGAAATCAAGCTACTCTTCTAGCATGTATGGAACAACGAATTGTTTATGGTGCAGGTGTAGATGTGCAATCATGAATGCATGTTTGTATGCCCAATGGCTGATGATTGTCACCAAACAATAATTTATTTGGAAAAATGAAGAGCTGAAAAGAAAACAATCCATACCGCCAATGCAAGTTGGTGCTTTCAAAACTCATAGCACCAATCTCGGCAACCAAATCTGCAAAATCAGTTCTGTCTGAGTGATTTCCAGGTGCAGTGAAGATGCTTCTTGACAGTCCCGCAAAATGGATATTATACTTGACAAAAAGCTGTCAACATCACAAATAAATTACAAGACTACAGATAATAACATAACCGCCAACCCCTTTGTCCCAATTAGATAAAAAAAGGAAGGGAAAAGGAGGAAACCCCAAATTGGAAAATGATTAATTACCTCGTTGATTGCTTTTTGAGCTTTTAGGGATTCATGATGGGAGCTTTAATCCACAACAAGGTTAAATAAGAAACTGTGCGCAGTACTGCTTAAGCTAAAGCCACACCGTAATTGAAAAAGAAATGTACCTTGATAGAATTCCAAGAAGGAACGTAGAAAGAGCCTTGGCGTCCTGGACATATGGAACGAGAAGAAAAGGTGTAAGCAAAACTTACTTCGCACTGTTTGACATACGTAATTTTCTAAAGTTGAATACCGTTGTCAAACGCTTGAGGACAGTTTGGGATGAAAGTACTGCACAAGAACCTAAGACCACATTTTCTGGCGAGCTGGAATTTCTCAAGTTTTCAGCAAGAGTGAGAATAATATTTGAAATTGTTGATGGCCATCTTTTCATCGTTCTCAGGAGATATTTTGCAGCACGTCTGAAGACATTAAAAACAACTTATGTATATGATCATTCTTACCAAAAGAAAAGAGACTAGAAGAGAGTATGACAGTGACAGTGACAGTGACAGTGACAGAGATGTCACAAAATGCTGAGAAGGTTCTATGTATAGACGTAAAATTATAATAAAAATATATGTAAGCACCTAGTTCCACACACAAAAATGTATGCAAACACTTCATGGCTCCAGTTACTAAATAATGATGAGAAAGAGAAATAATATAGAAAACACTAATATCACAAGTACCAAGAAATGGGAAGCAAATAACAGCACATTGCAGAGAAAAAGATAATATCATGGAGTGCAAGACTTCTTATGAGTGATTGTAATATGAATATACATGAAAGTAGTCCTATACCCCTACTGCATATGTCTGACGTCTTGACCACTAAACAAACCTGCTAATATAGTGCTCAGCATAAGATTAAAATAAGCTGGAATACGATGCCAATATACATACGATAATAATTAGAAGTTCTATAGGGAAACAGATCCACCATTTCTTATCAATCTTTCTATCCATGCAGCCAAAAGCATTATATTTTCAATCCTTCTATTCTATGAATTTTTAAAACTAGGTTTCACCATAGATGAACTATTTGTTTGTTTGACTGAACCATATACTAACAAGGAACTTGAGTTCTGGGTAAACTACAATTCACAGGTAGATCATAATTCAAATCCCACAAGATGGCACACCCAGTTATACTAATAGATGGAAACTGATACTTCTATCACCATCACTCAAGATTTTGGCTCCATTCAGGAAAGAGAACCAAAAAATGGGTATCATGTCCATTACAAAATTTACTAACAATGCATATCATTGCAATAACTAACAGACACACAATATTAACAAGGACATAATCATATGCCAGGACAGAAAAAGGAAATCATTCAATCACTAAGTCTTTTAAATGCCAAGACATGAAAAATGAACTATTAAGAAATCATAGCAAGAAAAAAGTCTGGAAGGTGCATAAAATTATTTACAGAATCATTTGAATTTCTATTTAATTACTATTACATGCCAAAAAATTTGTGGTTAAAGTTTCCGAGGGCCAGGGGAAAACAAATTTCTTATAGTTTATTCAAGTAGAGGAACGAATAAGATCAGTGAACTCACGCTCGAACTGTTTCATAGCTATGCAAAGAGAGACTAAGGAGATCATCCATTAAAAGAATCATGTGATCTGATGGAAACATGCTGCCACTCGTGCGAAACAAATGATACGATGATTGTGATGATCTCCAAGTATTATGCATATAAGCTTTGTCTATAAGCGCCCACCGAGGCCTGTAATGGGGAACAACGGTTACTTTGATACAGTAACAGTATAAATAAAGACAGAACGGATATTTACCTTCTCTTTCCTTTAGAATATGATGACACAATGTAATTGACCGGAGGTTCGATAATGGCAGTAGATTCCAGTTTCCAGGCCTGCCTTTGATTTGACCATTCCTCATATTCCGAACTTCCTGCCCATCATATAAAAAAAGATTAGGTATAAGAGATACTACATGCCAAAAAGAATAATATAGTTCAATGAGGTATCCACTACCATAGTTTCCTAATGTATCCATTATACGAATGACAAGTAGTAGTAGAATGCTATCATCAGCTTTTTCCTTCAACAAGAATCTGCCAAGAATGAGAGTGTAACAATGGTAAGTTTCAGAACCACCATCCAACACAATAAAAAGCAGGAATTATTATAGGTGGGAAAAATAAATTTTACTCGCAGGTTTCATGGATGACACTGGCAGCTTTTTGTCGTAATTCTGTGCTACCAATGCGTGAGCCTGTTGCACCAGCAATCATGAAAGGAAGATGATCTGGTTCTTCAACCACCCCATTCCTATGGGATGGCCTGAAATCGGGCAAACATGATAAAACACCTTGTAGTGAAGAATCAACACGTAGAAGAGTCACTTTCAAGTGATCTTTCTCATTTCCTGGGCATCCAAAAGCACAAATTAGTCAGACAACACAAAAAGAAGTAGAACATTTTTATTAGATGAATCTTTGAACTGGAAAACGGCTACTCGTTTTTATGTAAAGGATAGATAATTATAAACAATCAACCTTGTCCACAAACATTTTCAGTAGTATTTCAAATAATGAAATGTATTAACCAATATAACCTTTAAAATACAGTTCCATATATAGTTCTTCAGATTCATTGTAAAACTAAATTTTTTAAAAAACACAAGTTGTTATCAGTCATAATAAATTAAAGTTTCACTTCTAAAGAAAAATATTCAAGACAAGCATCCAAGTGTTACCTGGATCGGAATGGATTTTGGACTGGCATATCTTCAGAAGGTCATCTAAAGCAGATTCAAGGTGCACCTTTAGAAGTTCATTAGCAAATTGAACTTCTTCATCAGTAGGGACATGCCAATTTGGGGCCATTATTGGTTTGTCAACTGAAAAATCTTTCATATCGATCCATTCCTCTAATGAAGTGGCATCCTGATGGTGCAAAACACACCTGAAGAGGGAATGTTTAGCCATGAATGGAAAGGATGTGTGTGCACACGTGGATATGATATGTATGCATTTAGTGCATAAGTAATGTTAACCGATCAATGTAAATCAGTAAAAGAGTTGCATACTTGTATTGATCAATGGGATAATAATGAACCAAGCTTCCAAGTAAAGAGCGAAGTACATGATCACCAGCCCCATTAACCTGAAAAATTGAGAGAGGTCTCAGCATAATAAAATCTTCAAACTTCAAGAATAGCATGAATTTCTGAGTTTTATCAGGTACATGTAGACAAAACAACTACATGAGAGAACTTTTTGAAGGAACAATCAATTGTATCAGAGTAAAAGAAAAACCTTCCAAGATGGCGAATCAAAGGCGGAGACTATAGCTTCTTTAAAGTCCTCCTTATAACGTAGTAGTTCCGGACCTCCATAACTGATCGCAACTGATAATACTTTCAACTGATACTCTATAGCTGTTTCAACAGCTGGAGAAAGAATGGGTTTTGCCTAGACAATTCACAATTAACAATCACTACAAAATCCAGGTTGAACTTAAATTAATCGTGAACACCATTTACAAGGAAATTAAAAATACCTTGCTTGACTGGAATATATTTGAAGTTTCCCTTCCTCCAAAACCTGTGGTGGGTGTTCCTTTCAAAGATGATAAAGCTGACACTAAAATTGGCTCGAGAAGGTGAATAACTGCCTCTCGAGGATTTGAATGAACGCAAGCACCACAAAGCAGACCAACCTCGGCAATTGCTCCAGGAAGAATATTTGAGGTGACAAACTTGGAAATTTTTCTCAGTGCCTGTCAAACATAATGTGAGCAAGTTCACGACAATATTTCCACTTAAGATGAATTTGAAGTACTAAGGTTAATTGCTCATTCCTAGTCAAGTCACCTGCTTATAAAGTGATTCCGAGAGCCTTCCCAGCAATATTTCCAGCATACAATAGTAGTATGGGCCATCATCAACCAGAAAAGTTCCAGAAGTGGCTGGCGAACGAAGGTCTTCATTCCTGCAGCACAACCTACTACTTATTCCCAGTATAATGTGCACAGGAGAAGCTATTTATATTCTGCTACAGAAGTATGTCTGTTTGAGCATGTATGAGTGCATAAATGATATGTGAAAAATGTGCAACAGGACTACTATGGCAAAGACATCTGATTGTTGCTTACAGAACACTACTTGGTTCCAAGTGCTGAAGTAAAGAAAACAGGCGACACAAGAACTCATCAAGCCATTCTGAAAAGCTAAATGACGGAAATGGTGCTGCCTCATCCATATTATCTTCCAGGCTAGCCATCTGCAAATGAAAGACAATGAGCAAATTCCCTACAGAATGTGCATATGAATATCCAAACATGTGTTGTGAAAATGAGTGTTTACACTGGAGAATAAGGAACCAATAAGTTGCATGGTTGCCAAGGTTTTAGGTGGATCATTCGCATCAATACCAAGTAATGCATTGGACAAAGCAATCATCAGAAGATCAGCAAATGAATCAGAGCCACCAACATAATCTGAATTTACAGGCAAGGCTGATAAAGTTGTGAGAAACAATGATCTTCCAGAAAATGCTACAGATATCACGGCACTCTTCAATTGGTGGGTAGCTGTCATCTGGTTAGACCATTAAAGTTAATTTTATGAAACAAACTTGCTGACACAACCAAAACAAATGTTAATGCCTTTATGTCTATACATGATTCTTGGTCCATGAATGGTCAGAATTGGGAAAAATATACGACTTCACCAATTTCCAACAAAAGTACAGAACTTACCGTTTCCAAAGCCATGTGGAACCTAGACGCTAAAAATGGAAGAACCAGAGAGGGCTCCACGTATGACAAAATAGAAGTTGCAGCGGCAACTGTTTCTGAAAGGCGCTCATTTTTGCTATATTGACCACGGTCAATTAATTTCAGTACAGTATTTACAAAAGAAACCCTCTCAGGTTGTCCTAAGAAAAGTCCATGATGCTCATTGCCATCTTTGCTCCTGAATCAACATTTCTATCAGAAAACATATAACATACTGGGAGTATGTTTGAACCAACAAGGTTTCTTACAGTTGCTCATGTTGTAAGCGTTTTTGGAATGCATTCACCAAGTGGAACAAGAATCGCTCTAATGAATATGTCCAACGGCCACCATTAGAGGGATGGTAATATCTAAAAAACCAAAAAAGCATAAAAATAAGTGTGGTGTATAAACAAAACTAAACGGCAAAAGCAAAATTCTAGAAAACAAACTGCTCTAAAAGGTTGACAAATTTCTCAAAGTGCTTTTGTGCAAGACCACCAGGTTTCAATAGATACACCTACATCAACAGTGAGATAAATAGTAAAATCATTAAATTAGATCAATTTAAAGAACGTTTGGTGGATAAAGCAAACTGTTAAATGCAATTCTTACAATTGATTTAGCAATTGCTTTTGATGGAGTGGCTGTTCTATTTGCAAACAAAAATCTTGTGTTTCTGGGAACATCCACAGAGAATGGATATGACCCACTCCCATTTGCCACAGGAACCTGTGCATATTTCATGTATTTTTTCAATGAAAACTAGAAGTTCCCCATAGAATAAGACTGATATACTTTGCAACAGCGTGATTTCTGTTAAATTTAACTCACCGCCACTCATTTGTTACGCTGACCAATTTACTTGAGAAATTTTAAGTCTAGGAAAAACTGAACGTATTACATTGATTATTTAAAGAGAAAGGGAGAGTGCGCTATGGGTTACATATCTTCTAGTAACACAAATAGCATCTTATGAAAAACCAACATGCAGAACTGAATATGAACTACAGAGATTATGTCATTACTTGGCAAGATTTCTGCTAGCACCTATTCAGGATTGTGTAACTTTTGATCTAATTTGTTCTCTCTCTATGAAACAAGACATTCTGTTTATTTTATCTCGGCTTCATAGCTAGTTGCTGGGGCAGCTTTTGTTTTCACGGGTTCTCTTTGTATTATGAATTGCATATAAGGTCCTCCAAATATTATAAAATGCACGTGTAAGGCTATATCCAAAAACTTACTTCAGGCCAAATTATGTTTGTATCCAACAGAACTAGGACTTGGCTCATTTTCTGCAGACATGCTGTTTTCAGCTTGGTTTGGATGATTCAAAAAGTGAACTGATTTTTGAATAGATTCCATGGTGCATGGAGCTAACTTATGTTTCATTATATCATCCTTTTTCTTTTCTCTGCTTCTAAACCGAAGACCAGTGTCTGTCCAAGCAAATCATATTTGCCTCCTATATTACATGCTTCATTCAGTTAAAAGTAACCTCAGCCACTCAAACCCCTTCAGACTACCATAGCATCCATGTCTTATAATGGTCAATAGCATACCTAAAAGCTTCTGAGAGCCACTCTACACAGTAATATCAGCAAAAAGAGCAAAGCAACTATACAATCAATGGTTCGTATAACTCTCCAAGTTCATCAGAGTACTCCACGATACAGAAATCACCTGACTGCTGCATCCTCCAATCATAAGTCTGGCCACTAAAAATGGTTACCTTAACTGGGATAGGATAGCACAAGTATTTGCAATGTGCAGTAAGAGGAGCATGAAGGAAGCAATGAATAAGAAAATCTCTTTACAAAGTATTTAATCATTTTCTTTCCTAATCGGATTGTTTCCTAATAGTTTGAAGTTTTTCTGCCTACTAATATGTGATTGTCCCTATTCTCACACTTCCTGTCACTTGCCAAAAACAATTATAGCTAAGGTGCTCTGTTTCCACTCATCCCACCAGTCAAGGCTATACATATGTTCACAACAGGTACAACTTTAACTATGGTTCTTTGCTCTTGTCTTCACATTGTGCTAGGTGTGCCATATTTCTAACCTTCTTCTCAACAGACAACCTTGCAGAAGACATTTCCAATGGCATTTCCTTTTGTTTTTTGGCTTTACTTCACTTATTCATCACATATAACAAAATAAAAATTCACCCGATGTTAGAGAGAAATCTAAATTTGACTAAGCTGGTTTGTATTTTGATATGAAAATTTATTTTTTTATTAGAGAAGCATATTGTTAAGGGAATGAGGAATCTGCTAAGCATCAAAGAAAACAAAGTCGATTCGAAAATACAATTATATTTCCAACCAATGACAATTAAAGAGAAAGGAATGCCTTGAAACATCTTTGATTCCCTTTATATGTGGAAACCCACAAGGAAAAATAAGAACTTAGATCTGTCCCATAACTCAGAAAGTTCCCGCTCTTTTGCTTCAAATATCCTTATAGGCCTCCAATACACCTCACCTATTCTAGAAGGACCCAGAAGGAGGATGGACTACCAGCTGGCTTGGCATAACAGAATCTGGTAAAGAGGGGGTGGATGACTAGACTTAGTTAGTTAGACAAGAGCTAAACATAAAGGTAGAAGCTAGCAATAGAAGCGGTAACGAAGTGAGTGAAAGTGAGGCTTAGGTGAGTGTAGTCCTCTCAAAAGACTACCTCTTATTTTTCTTTCTTGCTGTAACCTTTCAATTACATCAATACAGAGTTATTACCTTTGTTCTAATCAAATTCCACCATTTTTCACAGTTAGAACTAGGACTGTAAGCAAAAACCGGAAAACCGAACCGAAAC
>CAIGRH010079390.1:0-12522 GCA_903798295.1 Fraxinus nigra
TAATTGGTTGATTGGTTTTTATTGAATTAATTTTTACCATATTATTTGGCCAATTTTAGGGCATAGGCTAGGCGTCATTTGTTTAACTTTTCTATCATAAATTACTCAAATAGAATTTTCAAGATTCAAGGTACACATTTATGAGGATCTAACAATATATATTCGGTTATTTATATTTCAATGTACTACACAAACATGAGCATAACAAATACAACCGAAAATCTTGAAATGCCTTCCTGAAAGTTTAATGCCACTCCATCTTCAAATGGAGTCATAATTTTACTGCTTTTGTCGAACATTTGTTAAGTATGTAAACACCAGTGTTAACTGCTTCAGCCCTTATTCTTTTTTTTTTTTTTGATAATTTTTTCTCATTCATCATTGATCTAGCCATCTCCATGATTGTTCTATTTTATCTTTAGGAAACACGGTTTTTCTTCCAAATGTCTTCATTTTTGTTAAAAAATTCAAAATCATTTGAGGTACAACTCTCTCCATCGATCGCTGTGAATTGCTATGATTGTTCTACCACTTTGATTTTTTACCATTGCTTTGAATTTTTGAACGCCAAGAATGCTTTTGATTTTTCCTTGAGGAAATAAACCAATGTCATATGAGAGCAGTCATCAGCAAATATGAGAAAGTACCTATTTTTATTGAAGGAAAGAGTTTCCATCTCGCCACAAATATCTCTGCGAATTAACTCCAGTGGCATTTTTGCTCTCTATGATGCTTGCTTTTGAAAATAAGTTCTATGATGCTTTTTGATTATACATGCTTCACAAGGACTCATTTTCGTCTCCACTTCAGAACACCCATTAAAATTCAAATGTCAAAATCTTTGTGTCACAACCAAGTATCATCAATAATTTGGCTTCTGAGAGAAAGAACTCCATATCGAAATTCAATCTAAAAACTTATGCTGCTCTTCATCCTAACATTAGCAACAATATCATTTTTTGATCAATAATTTTGCAATAACCATCTTCAAAATGAACAAAGTAACCATTTCTGATGAGTTGTCCAACGCTAAGAAAATTATGCTCTAAGTCGGGAACATAAAGAACATCTCAAATGTGTCTAGGACCCTTTTTGTTTCAACAAATATAGTCCCTTTTCCATTTACAGCAATAGTAGAACCATTCCCTATTTGTACCTTTGAGGTTATGGAAGAATCTATAGGAAAAAAAAAGTAGAAAGAAATTCCAGAAAAACTGCAGCAAGGAATTGAGAAAGTTAGATTTCAATGAAGACTCAAGGAAGAAAGAATTGTAATCAACCTTATTATTCAATTGCACATGTCTTGAGAATTAAATAATTCAATGAAGGAATGAAAAAGGAATAATATAGAAAGGACGGCAGTTAGTTTGTTCATAAAAATATGGATCTTGTCTAGAATAATTACAACAAATCTAGTGCTAACACTACACTTAAAAAAACCCTGAGAATGATGCTGCTGATGTGGTGCTCCAGCTGGTTCATTACTTGGCTGATGATGTAGAGTTCCAGCAGGTAAGTGACTCAGTTGATTCTCAGCTAATGTGGATAAGGTGGTTAGGTTAGTTAATTCAGTTAACACCCTCCCTCAAGTGAGGAGGTGCTAGTAACTCCAAGCTTGTCCTTCAAATAAAGAAACCTTGAATGATTTAGTCCCTTGGTTATCAAATCAGCAATATGATCTAAAGTGAGAATATATTTGACTTCCAGTTCTTTGGCAATGACTTTATTTCTGATGAAATGTACATCAAGTTCTATGCGCTTCGTTCTGGCATGATATACAGGGTGCACAGCCAATGCTCCAGCACTCATATTGTCACACCAAATGATTGAAATTTCAGCCAGAGGTAGCTTTAGTTCTTGAAAAAGTGACTGATTCCAAGCTATTCCAGAGGCAGTTGATGTGAGTTCTCTATACTCTGATTCAGTGCTTGATCGTGCTACAACATGCTGCTTCTTGGATGACCAACTTATCAGATTATCACCCAAATAAACACAGTAGCCAGAAGGCAAATGATGTAGTGCATTGTCATTTAAGTCAGAAGGCAAATGATGTTCAGCTCGAGAAGCTTCAGAATAAGTAGTATCAGCAGGACTTGAGTTAGGTGTTGATTTGTTTTGCTCAGAAGGAAAATGAAAATGAGAGACTATGGTTTCTGTCACAGCTGGTTCTGAATGAGTTTTGGTGGAAGTTGAAGACTCGAATGGGAACTCTGACTCATTTAATATAACATGCCTTGAAGTGTACAACCTTCCAGTAGGACTTAGGCATTTGTAACCTTTATGTGACTCACTGTAACCCAGAAAAGTGTACTTAGTGGAATGGAAGCTAAATTTATGGTTTTGATAGGGTCTTAGACAGGGGTGACATGCACACTCAAACACTTTTAAGGTCTGATAGTTAGGTTCCTTGTTGTATAAAGTTTGATAAGGTGATTTTTGTTGAAGAGTAGGTGTTCGCAGTCTGTTTATAAGATAGGTAGTAGTTTGAAATGCTTCCCACCAGTACTTTAAAGACAATTTGGCTTGAGCTAAAAGTGTTAAGCCTATTTCTATTACATGCTTATGTTTCTTTTCTACCCTACCGTTTTGAACTAAAGTGTATGGACATGGATGCCTGAACTCTACTCCTTCTTGGTTTAAGAGTTTAGAAAAGGTCCTATACTCACCACCCCAATCTGTCTGCAAAGTTTTTATCCTACAATTTAGTTTGTTTTCAATAAGCTTTTTGAATTGAATGAACACATTCAAGGCTTCAGATTTTTTTAAGGGATAGATCCAAGTGAACTTGCTAAAATCATCAAGAAAGGATATGTAGTATTTGAACCCTGAGGTGGAAAAGATGGGAGCCTGCCCCCATATATCAGTAAATATCAGTTCTAAAGGGACATTAGCGTGTGATGCAAAGAAGTGGAAAGGCAGTAAGTGAGCTTTCCCAAGTTGGCAAGCATTGCAAAATGGTCTGATATCATTGTCTTTAACTTTGACATTACAGAATTTGAACAATTGGTTCATCACTTGGCTAGATGGATGACCAAGTCTCTTGTATCATAACTAGAGACATCAGAAGACAGATTGTAAAAGGATTTATTATTGAGGACTAACTCTTGAGTGAAATTCTTGATGGTTTGATGAGGGAGGTCTAGCTGATATAACCCCTCCTTAAGCTTTCCTTGCAATATCACCTCATTCGTTGACTTGTCCTTGACAAAATAACAATCAGGGTGAAATTCCATTTAAGCATCATTATCAGAAGTTAGCTTAGAAACGTTGATAAGGTTCTTTTTAATTTCAGGCACATAAAGGACCTTGTTCAGAACCAGAATTTTATCATTTAAAACTGCAATGTGTGTAGTGCCAAAGTGAGAAATGTGCAACTTACTTTCGTTTCCTACCATGACTTTCTCCTTACCAGCATGTTCATTGACAGTAGTGAGGTTTACCTTGTCTGAGGTGATGTGACTGCTAGCTCCTGTATCTGCATACCATGCTGGATCATTGACTATGCTGGGGCCTGAGGTTTACCTTGTCTGAGGTGATGTGACTGCTAGCTCCTGTATTTGCATACCATGCTGGATCATTGACTATGTTGGGGCCTGCGATAAGAGCTGCATGTGGGTTGTTATTGCTGATCCTGTAGAGTCCCAGTATACCTATCATCGTATCTAAAATTGCATACGTTAGCTTTGTGACCAATTTTCCCACAGACTTGACAGATTGGTCTGTCACTGGAACCATACAGATTGCCTCCTCTATTTCTTCCCCTTCTTCCACCTCTAAAATTGCTGAAGTTGGTAAATCTACCACCAAAATTAGGTCTATAGGATCTGGTACCATAATGATTTGAGCCAAATCTTTGGGAGAAGTTGGCTGAGGTTTGGTTAATATTAATTTCAGCTATGTCATTTCTCAGAGAGTTAAGGTGTTCCAACCTACTTTTATATGTCATAAGTGTTGATTGAAGTCTCTGCTGTTGATTTGAACTACAATGAGAGTATAATCCTTGTCTAATCCAACCAAAATTTGAGTGATTAGGTCTGTATGAGGCACATTCTTTCCATCTATTTCAAGGTTATCAACAAGTTGCTTAACTTTGTTTAAGTATTGATCGATGTTCAGAGTTCCCTTCATTGCCTTTTGCATTTCACCAGTGAGGAAGGTGATTCTGGACATGTTTTGTACTCCATAACTCTCTTTAATTGCTATCCATGGCTCTTTTGAGTTTGTTGCGCCCATAAACTCTCATTGCAATGTCTGGGTCATTGAAGAATAGAGCCAGCCCATAAAGAACTGATCTGTTGACATCCACGGGCCAAACTCAAGATTCTTAACCATTTCAATGCTGGTTCCAGCTTCGTCTGTGACTTAGCTGCCAATGAACTATTGGGGACACACCTTTGTCCCTGAGATACCCTTCAAGATTGTGTCCTCGTATAATTGGTAAAATCATATTTTTCCATAGTAGGAAGTTGTTTTTGTCCAGCTTGACTGAAACAACTTGAGTGAGATTAACTCCAAATGGTGAGGTGTTGTTATTTCCTATTAAAAGAGTAGCTGTGCTACTAGAAACTGAGGCTGGTGCAGGGACTCAATAAGCATTTTGAGGGGTATTGATGTTGCTGGCGTTTGCCATATCAAT
Organism: Fraxinus nigra; assembly: GCA_903798295.1. Classification (NCBI taxonomy): domain Eukaryota; kingdom Viridiplantae; phylum Streptophyta; class Magnoliopsida; order Lamiales; family Oleaceae; genus Fraxinus; species Fraxinus nigra. The sequence continues at coordinate 4,637 of CAIGRH010079390.1, forward strand.
GCTCTGATACCAAGTTAGATTTCAATGAAGACTCAAGGAAGAAAGAATTTTAATCAACCTTATTATTCAATTGCACATGTCTTGAGAATTAAATAATACAATGAAGGAATGAAAAAGGAATAATCTATAAAGGACAACAGTTAGTTTGTTCCTAAAAATATGGATATTGTCTAGAATAGTTTACAACAAGTCTAGTGTTAACACTACACTAAAAAAATCGTGAGAATGATGCTGTTGATGTGGTGCTTCAACTGGTTCATTACTTGGTTGATGATGTAGAGTTCCAGCTGGTAAGTGACTCAGTTGATTCTCAGCTGATGTGGATAAGATGGTTAGGTTAGTTAATTTAGTTAACAAGAATGAAGTTTTTGTGTGGAAGATCACTTTCTTTCATTGATACGAGCTGATTAAATACAAGAAAAAGATGTTTATAGATATTTCTGCATAAAAATCTTAACAAAATCTTAAATGACAGATTAATTTGCTACTGATATTCTTGGATTTGAGGAACCAATATTGACTCAGTAAATAAAATAAATTAAATAAAACATAAACTTATTCAGTTATTCAACACTCATCCTTGAGACTTTTCTTTGAAACTACCATCTTATATCTTAATTTCTCGAACCTGCTCTCGAAAAGTAACTTTGTAAGGATATTTGCGACCTGCATCTCAGACTTGCAATACAACAACTTAATCTCTTGATTCTTTTCTACTTCTCTAATGGAATGATATTTAACTTTAATGTGCTTCGTTCTTCCATGCTGGACAGGGTTATTTGCAATAGCAATTGCAGATTTGTAGTCACACATGATAACAACAGGCTGAACTTGCTCTTCTCCAAAATTAGTCATTAATTTCCAAAGCCAAATTGCTTGATTTGCGGCAGCAGACACATACTCAGCCTCAGCAGTTGATTGAGCCACCACGTCCTATTTTTTTGAGTTCCATGAGAAGGTACCTGATTGAAATGAGAAGACATATACTGAAGTACTTTTAGAATCCTCCATACTTCCAGCCCAATCACTATCAACATATCCCTGCAAAGTTCCTTCAGCTTTTTTCTCATACCACACACCAAAATCAATAGTACCTTTAATGTATCTCAACGCCTTCTAGCAGCATTTAGGTGAGCTTGACTTGGTGAGTGCATCACTGCGTAAAAAAATGAGCATTTGTAACACATAAAAGACAACATTCAGTAGTTAAGTGTTGTTAAAGGGGTCTTATCGCAACATTTTAATAAGTGAATGTTGTTATTGGTTAATATAATTGAGTTTTAGCAACATTTTATAAATAAACGTTACAAAAAATGCCTTTTACAACGTTTATCAAATCCTGCAAAAAGTTTGATTTTTTACAATGTTTATTAAACGTTACAGAAGATCAACTTTTTTGCAGCGTTTAATAAACGTTGCAAAAAGTACTTTTCGTAACGTTTAATAAACACTGTGAAAAGTTGATCTTCTGCAATGTTTAATAAATATAAACGTTGCGAAAAGTAATGGGGTTAGGCGAATTGAGTTGGGCCAATTTTTTTAATTGTGGACTGGATTAACCCGACCCGAAGTCTTAGGTTTACAAAGAGTGGATACAATTCATTTGTCTCTCCTCAACAATGGTCGCATCTCCATCTCTTGTCGGTGGAGAAAAGAAGCACCGGTGACTTATGAATAAAAAGGTACTCCAAATCCCGCGTTCATGAAATCAGATTGATCATGTTTAACATTGAATTCATTCACTTTAATTTGTATTTACACTCGTACTGACCCATTAATTGATTCGTGAAATGTAGATGGTGGATAGATATGTGAGGGAGGTGAAACTGTTGATTGCAACACCAGAAAAGTGAGATTGCGGCAGCTTTACGCCTTCTGGAGAGGGCATTAGCTCTTTCGCATCGTATGGAGGTTGCATTAGAGCTCAAGGTGTGGTGTTTGCTTTATCTCCGTCGGTTTAAGGAAGTTGCCGATATCTGTAAAAATGGCTGGTATCTGTAAAAACGGGAATAAAGAAGGGGGAATGGAGGTAATTTTGTCATTTTCCTTCTCTTTGAGTTAAAGACAACAGGCAATGGCTTGTAGATTAATAAGTAGAATTTAGAGATTTAACATTTATTGTCTCTTATTGTTTGATTTGAAGATTTAACACTGAATAATGTATGTTTATTACATATAGTTTTTTACACTCTTTGAGTTCCAGTTATCCATTAAGAATCTTATTAGGACCTGATTTGGGTAAATTTTAATTTGAGTAAAAATACATACATGAACAAGAAAGTAGATCCCTCATTGTGATTTAGTGCTTTCATAATTTGCTACCTTGTGAATCTTGCATAGGATGGGACGGGTTCATATTTGTTTTGTATGTTTGGTGCTCTCATGATTTGCTATCTTCTCTCTTGATGTATTTAGATGTACGATTGAATAGATCTGTTGTCTTAACTATGCAGTATTCTAGTCATCATTATATATGTTCGTGAGAAATACTTCCTAATTGAGAATTTTCTTTGTAGATATAAATTCTTTTAGTTTATAGTTAGCTAAAAAATGATCATTCATCTCCTTTTTCGTTCTGTTTCCAATGCAAGGACTTGCTTACCTTTCTCTAATCGTTTGACAATGGTGCAAGTGTCCCATGCTTCACTTCTAAGGGTTTATTCACTTTGCTCTATTTACATTGTTCTATTTTTCCATGTGTCCTTGTCTGCTTGATTGTCATTTATCTTTTGTTGTTTGGCTCATCATTCTACTTTCAAAACTTCTACAGCTTGGAACTCCAATATGTGTTCCTCAAAAGGATTATATTGATATTGGTCAGATTGCTTCAGTGTAGAATTACCACAAGCCTGTGGACTATGCCAAGAAAGGACAAAAAGTCGCTATTAAGGTATGATGCTGTTTTTCTATGCTTGATCTTTGGTGGTGCTTTTGTATAAGATTTGATTTTTAAATGCTGAAGTACTATGAGGGACTTTTGAAATGTATTTGTACAGGGAGAGAGGGAGGGAGAGAGAGAGTAGTATGAAATTTAGTAGAGAAAAAGTTTGCTGAGGCGGATTAACAATTTGATAGCCAATTTACATTGTATCTTCAACCTTGTGAGGCCTTTTCTAGAGAAATTAGAGTATCACGATGCTTCTTCCAAAGTTGTGAATACGGAAAAATATTTTTGGATACCATGTAAACTTTTTAAGCTTCCTAAGACCAAATGGCCTAATTTTGGAGCAGAATTCATAAACTAAATTCTATGAAAACTTTAAAATATTTATACGTAAACAAATAAACACTACAACAAAAATAATTCCTATTGCCTCTTTATTCTTTGACTATTACTTGTTTGTTTCTATTAAGTATTGGGTTCCATGAATCTGACTATTAGAAAATTTTCACATATTTTTGGGCTTATACCATATTGAGTCTTGGGTTCATCGTTTCAAAACTCGAAATAGTGTGGTCTCTACAATTTTTTCGAAATGGAGGGGGTTTCATTATAATTCTGAGGGATGACAAGAGTTCTATTATTCCTGTGTAATTTATTTTCGAGTATCTTGATTTGGAGTTTCTGCTTTGTGACTTTTGATCTAGCTAATTGTTAGTTTTTATGATGCAGGTGATTAATTATGGACAATTTCTACAGGAAAAATTGCCAAAATATGAAGGGTCGTATCAATCTTGGAGTTCAGAGTTCACAAAGCTCATACCAAGGATAAAATCTTGATACCTTATGAAAGAAAGATCAATATGTGAATTCTGTTTGCATGTTCAATTGTCCAATATATGAGTTCCCTTTTGCAAACTATCGGTTGTACAATTGTAGATGTAATTTATTGCTAAAGTGATATTTTCTGAGCCATATCTGTGCTTTGCTGGATTCTTTCCATTAATGCCTGGAGGTCTCACTTAATGTCCACATGTATTTAATTTTTTTTGGATTGAGCAGTTGGGTAGTGATAATTATGTTTACACTATATGCTCTAGTTCTACATAAGAAATGCCAACCCTGTAACAAGAGCACTGTGAAGGAGAATGAAGTTGCCAAGTCTAACCATATTTCTCACCTTTGCAGAGTGTAATATTTGAACATAATAAAATGATAGTCATTATCTCTGTGTTTAGTTCTAGTACAAGAAAAGCAGCCAGGAAGACCTCCGCTTCTTATTGCTATCCTTTGCTTTCTGAATATATTTTCTTTTTTGCTTTTTTGTTTGTCTTTGTTATGGTCCATTGGATGACAAATGTTGCTCTTAGTTCTGTGTATCAGTTAATAAATCTAAATCCATTCGTATGTCTTGAATAGTAATTTACACAATTTCTTTTTTACATTTAATAGGTCATAAAAGAAGTAAGGATACAGTGGCTGGCAGCTAAGGAGCGATTTTTGGCATGGAAAAAAGGTGAAGGAACAATGAGGTAATATCTTAAACCATTTATGGCATTATTTGTTTGTTGGCTCTATTTCATAGGCTATGATAATATATCGTGGAATCTCAATTCAATTGCAGTGGTTCATCACTTAATTGTGAAGATGGTGATATGGTACACTTGAGAAATGACCATTCACCATTCATAGATCTTGTTGTAATATGACTATTGTTGGGTTGCATGCAGTGGTGTACTGGTTTTCCTTTTTGTTCCCTTTGGAGGATAAATATAACACAGAAATTGCGGTATCTTTATTTTTTATTTATTTTTTGCTTTTCGTCTACATTATAGCAGTGTATTCCAAAACTGGTATTCACGTGAAGATTTTCATTCTTTGGTTTTTTCGTTCTTATTCTTTCAGAAAAAAAAAAGAAGAAGCATGTTTGTACGGACAAACCAATGTATTGGGTCGTCATATGATGTCAACTATAAGGGAAACTGAACTCCTTAGTATATGCTTTAGGATCAGATTGTTGTTGTATTTGAAATGAGTTTTTAAGGTTGCACATACAATTTTGCCATAACTTGCTGGTAATTTTTCTGGTTGTTCTCATTTGTTGTCTTTTGTGGCTGCCGTACACTTTTAACCTGAAATCTTAAATTTGATAACTGATTTTTGTTGTCCACAACTTTTATTATGGTATGGATGTTGGTTTTGGAGATACAAGGTGAAACAAGCTCCATTCATGGGAAGATGCCTCCTATTTAACAAAAATAACTCTTAGAGCAACTTTTGATTCATGGAGATATATAGGTAGCACAGCTTATCTCTCTCAAATTCAACTTGTGCTTCGACAGTATGAGCTGTTTTTAATTAGTTGCAATCTTAATTCTAGGTTACCTTAGGAATACTGATATCTCAAAATTCAACGTGTGCTTAGACAGTATGGACTGTTTTCATATTCAGTTGAAATCTAAATTCTAGTCTTCCTTAGGAATGCTGATGTCTTTATGCAGTTTCTAAACTTTTTGTACTCATAAACTCAGACTCACTTCAATTTGTTCATTTGGACCTAACTAGAAATATGGTTGCTGTCATATTGATCAAGGGATTCACTTTCTAGATAGCCGCCATAAAAGGGGTAAAAAAGAAAAAGTGGAGACAGGAAACAGAGTTTTGGATAATTGATTTTTGGTTCTCTAGAAGGGGTTGGGTGTAACAGTAGTGATGGTTAATGATTTTTGATATCACTTTCCTCCTTGCCGTGGAGGCTCTCTTGTTGTGAAGGGAATAGTTTCTGATAACAAATTTTCAAGTCATAATTTTCAAGTCACCATGAAGTTTTGCAAGCTTGATTCTTTTAGTTATTATTTAGTTAAGGTCATTTTATTCTTTTGACGTCGTTTTTAGATGAGTGATCAAGCTTCCAGTTGGAATTTCAAGTCATAATTTATATATGATTTATAAATTTGCCAACTGGAAGCTTGATCACTCATATAAGGAAGATGACCCTTTGGATATGTTCGGTTCTTTTAAGGAAGATGAGTAAATTTCTTGTTATTAGCATTTGTGAAGATTTTATCCAGATTGGCATTTGTTATTAGCTCTTTCTTTTCTGGTTGCTTTCCTCCGCCATTGGTGGCTCTTGATTTGGCTTCATTTGGTTGGCTTCATGTTACAGAGGGACATTTTTCATTTCAAGCAACGGAGGTGATTACATGGCTTGCTTATTTTTGCATGTGATCATTTTCTTTACTTGTTAATTTTTTTTGATATCTACTACAAAGATGGAGGTTAATTTTGTTAGCTGTAATATATTGAGGTGCTTTTGTAGTATGCTAAATGACGATTAAAATGATACAGGTAGCAAGCCCATATAGGAAAGGGTGGATCTACTTTTGATTGTGGAAGAATTTTGCAAATGGTTATCATTTTGAAGTTCTTGTTCACTATGCAGTTGATGTATGACATGAAATTTAATTACTCTTCTTTATTGGCCTAATATATTGGATAGACTTTAACCTTTCATATATAGTTTCTATGCAACAAATTAAGGTGAAATCAACGTGAGCTGTTGCTTTAGCTTTCTATTGTCTCGTTATTAAGTGCTCTACCAAGGATTAATAAACTTTGACATAATTANATGGTTATCATTTTGAAGTTCTTGTTCACTATGCAGTTGATGTATGACATGAAATTTAATTACTCTTCTTTATTGGCCTAATATATTGGATAGACTTTAACCTTTCATATATAGTTTCTATGCAACAAATTAAGGTGAAATCAACGTGAGCTGTTGCTTTAGCTTTCTATTGTCTCGTTATTAAGTGCTCTACCAAGGATTAATAAACTTTGACATAATTATTATTATTTTTTAGAGTAGATGAATAATGTTTATTATTAATTTTTTTTGTACACATTTATTGTTTACTAAACTTGCGTATTTGACTATAAAAATAATAAAATGACGATTGCCAAAAAAAAGAAAAAAAAAGAAAAAAAAAAGAAGGGCATTTAGCAATGTTTATAAAATGTTGCAAAAACTAAGGACAAAAGAATTGGCAGCGTTAAAACAATGTTGCGAAAAAGTGAACACTATTTATAAATTGATTTAAGACAATATTCATAAAATGTTGCAAAAGAGGAACGACAACATTTAAAAAACGTTACAGTAGAAGAACGACGACATTGAAAATATGTTGCAGAAGAGTAACGGTGACACTATAAAAATGTTGCAGAAGAGTAATGGCAATAATTAACAACGTTGTAACAGTGACATTTTCAAAACGTTGTAAAAAGTCTAGAATGAAAGTAACGAAAACATTTAAAAAACGTTGTTAAAACATCACGAAAACACTCACCGAAATGTTGCGGAAAGTCATTTGCAACGTTTTTTAATCGTTGCAAAAACTAAACGGTAACGTTTGGATTTGGCTTTTGCAATGGTGTATAAACGTTGTCGTATCCTGATTACCGATTTTTGTTTTAGTGAAATCCTGTTGGAAGCTTTGAGAAAACAGAAGGAAAACTTATCGGAGACTGAGATAAGTAAACTGAGGATATGGATAAGTACAATTATATACTGGTTATCTGTTCATTTGCTTTTCACAATGTTGATCTAGAGAATAACAGCTGGTCTTACACAGTTGTGATGGTTAATATCAGTTATTAGTATGTTCCATATCAATCTCTGCTTAAGATGAATGCTTCAGAAAATTCCTACTTATCTTTTTCTATTCACAGTTGAACGGATATAAGTGAATTTTTTTTTTATAGAAACATGATAGTTTTTGTGATGTGCATAAATATTTTTGTCCACTTAGATCAACATTCAATTTGATTGGCAATGGGTATTGTTACAACTGAATTATTTCCTTGGGCAAGGTTAATCTTCGAGATTCTAGGATAATATCATTGTGATGTGCAACACAAATTTCCATTCTATTTCTCCTCCATGCATAAATGATTACAATTTTGGCTACTGCCAACTTTATAACCTCAAGTTTTATGCTTCATTTTA
>CAIGRH010079398.1:0-14703 GCA_903798295.1 Fraxinus nigra
GAGATATTCGTCAAAGTATGATGAACGGTCGAGATCAATCGAACAAGAAAGGCGGTGCAAGACTAATTGATGATAAGCCGCCGCCGGCGCCGGTGGTGGTGGCTTGGAATCCGTCGTTTCAACCAGAAGATTTCATGGATGATCCGCAGCAAATGGCTCTTAATTATACGGCTCAATTAGCTGCCGGCGGCCCTTCAAAGCGGGAGAAGGTGGAAGAGCCTCAAGATGAAGATCAAGGTAGAGACATGGGAATGGGATTGGATCTCAATCTTTCTCTATAGTGGAATCCTACTAATTAATTGGCATTGGATTTTGCAACAAGTTTACTCCTTGTCAACTTTTTTTAGTGATTTATATAATAATCCATTGCCCGTGCAATCCACAGGCTTTGATATTTCCAAAGTAATGTTAGCGTTTCTTGAGAATAAATTTTTTATTTTTTATTTTTTTTGTGACTTCTTCTTAAAACTTGGATGCATAATATAACATTTTTTTCACATACTCGCTGCTCCAAAGTTAAGAATTGTCGATACTGAACTTTATTATCAAACGTTATAAAAATACGATATAATCACGAAATAACTTAATTTTATTAAATGGAACCTAATAATATTGAAGAATTGCTACATAAGTTGTAATCTTTGATGACAAAAATCATCAAGATAATAAAAGCAATCATTTAAGCGCCACAATGTCCAACTTTGATAAAATGCTTAGAGTCGGGAAATGAAGACTCCGTGTTTAAAGAATCAAGGTTTAGCTCCGAGCAACCAAAGCATGGAACACGCTACCTCAATTTTTTAAAGTACCATGTTGATTTAGATAAGATCACTCACATCTGAAACTAATGTGCGCGGGGATTGAACTTTTCGACCAACATTCTTTCTCCTAGCCTCTTCATGGTCCATGACGCCAGCAGATATGTGTTGAAGGAAGGAAAGTAAGAAAAATGAGATTAATTTTTGAGGACTGAGCAATTAGCATTCACTTGGGATTGATAGAATACCATTGCACAATTGATGTGGCAGAATAGTATTTTTCGAAGTCTAATTATTATACTAAGTACAGTATGCTCGACCTACTGGGAAAAGGATAGATGAAATGAGGGTACAACCAAACATAATAATCACATTTCACGATAAGAAGACGTGAATGCTATTTGGGAATGGTGATATCCCATTCACAAACCAATTGAAGATACCTTTATGAAAGTTTGAACAAGAGATAGTGTGAAGGAATATCGATATTATAATGTTCTAGCAAATTTATTTGTTTCATTCATGCGAAGAAATCCAATCAACAAAGTTCTTTTCATATTTTCGTTCTGAAGAATAGTGGATAAATTATCACGATCATCGTATGTTATTTGTTGATGATCTTCAAAATGGAGCTGTAAAAAATAAACAGATTGACATATTTCAGATAAATTGAAAGAGAAAATCTTCCACATAGCTTCGGGAAGGAATTTCTATCTAGCAGATTGGTAAAGAGACATTTCATCAATTTCCTTGTTCATTTCATTGGTACCAATGAAAAAGTAATACGATCATATCTTTTGTACACATATTTGTATAAATATTTTACAGTTTTCATAGAAAAATCCACTTCAACATTGATGCGACTGTCAAATTTCGCACTTAAATAAAGATTATATGGTATGACCCAACGATTGTCTAACATGTGACCTCTAACTTAATAGAAATATCATCATCGCGACGCCTATATAATGGGTATGTATTATGACCAAAGATAGTGGTATTACAAAAATCTCTCGGGTATTTATTTTTACAACCTTTATTTGTCTCCATACATACATTTTTAGGATTTAGATTTCCAAAAGAACCATATATATTATGTTTCACAATACAGAATGAAGATACAAATATTTATTTTTGTCAAGAATTTCACAAGATACTAACTTATTGACTTATTGAGCACAAGATTTATAGCTGCAGTTAAAAATCAACAATAGACATGTATAAGGAAAACATCTTTTTTTTTTTTTTAATTCAATTACATATATATGAGCAACAACTGCACCTAATAGATTTTCTTATATAAATCATATTATAATTCTTCTAGTTTTGCTCTGAATACACGTGTAATTAAATTTGGTCGATAACACTGTACAAGAGTCATTGCATCCATGCATCTCCTTAACACATCTCTAGTGTCACATGTAAAAAGATTGTTATCTTTTTCCAACTTTAGAACCCATTGTTCGCCATTTTGAACATTATCTACAATACCTTGATGAAGTTCAGCACAAATTCTTTTTTTCTTGTTATTACGAAAATAGTCTAATTTAGTAGTTTCAATTTTAATATGCATATCTACAACATATTATTGAAATAGTCTACCAGTGAGAAGCAACAAATACTTACCGGGAAGCCTGATTTGTAACTTGTATGCATAATATTCTCTATAAGAAACCCGAGATCGTTTTGGCATTTCATTAGGTATTGCGGGATGTCAGAAACATCAATTTCAATAGTCATTTGAAATATTAATGCCGATTTTTAAAATTTTTTTTTGACTAAAACACATTTGCAATCCTTCATTCTCTTGTTCAAGAATTTCAATTGATGAATTAACAGTGCTAGGAAAAAACACAGACTCGTGCAAATGTTTAGGTTAAGAATGTGTGGTTATGTGCCTCTAAATATTTTCATACCAACCAAATTCCCCATATGGGGACAATAGAGGATACTGCAAGGGATCGTAACAACCATAATAATAATGTAATTTGTATGAATCCCCAAAATGTCCATATATAGTAATATCACGGACATGATCCTTTGCATTGTCATCATCTTTTACCCACACATTAGCTACTTAAGATGTTGTAGGAGTATTGAAAACTCTTTGGTTAACTCCTGGATCACATCTTATTTGTATTTGATGGTTGTGCAAATTAGTCATATCAATCGTAACCTGAAGGATTTACTATATGGATTTACTTTCAGAATTTGTATTAAAAGAATCAAAGTAGATTCAACAAATTTTTCTGAAATTCTCATATGATTCTAAAGCTTATTATCTGTATCATAAAAGTACAATTGCATATAAGAAAGTGCATTATTCTCTGGCATAATTGATTTACATAATGATATACTTGTCTCTAAATCCTAAATATGTATGTACCTCTGTATGCTTGAAAGAATTTTTTGTCGTACTTTACACAAAATGAAGTGAATGCAAAATGATTATTATATGTCCTTACAATTTCTTTTTGAAATCCATACCTGTAGGTTCTCTAGAAGTGAACAAGTTGTACAATTCAATTGGTGATTCAGACATAAAAAGTTTTAACTTTACTAAAAATCTTATTTTACTATATACCAAACAAGGTCTACATAATATGGTAACAATGATTTTTGAAAGAATTATGCTAGGTCGGCATACTCGTTATTTTTCGTTAGCTCGGTGACATTTGTTAACTTGATCACTAAATTGAAGCATTTCAAAGGCCAACGATCGATCAAATTGAAATTTTGTCTTTCCAAAATAAAAAAATAATTACTCGTTTTACAAGTGAAAGTTTTAAGCGCTAGTGGGGTAAATGCGATAACAGTTATAAGTTACGTCGCGCTCCGAAGGAGATCTTCCCTGTCCCTTCAATTTAGCCTCCTGTCGCGTAATACCTCTCGTCTTTCATATACGTATATACTTGTTGATGTATGCATATATGTGTATTATACGCGTATGAAATTTGAGATCTGGGCTTAGAATTGGATTTTACAAAGTAATTATTTAAATTACGACACAACTATGTGCGTAATTCTCTGAATCGATTGATTTTTAAGTTCCTTTTTACTGGTTTGATATGCAGTGCCTTCGTATCGATATTGCATTTGTTTGAATCGATAATACTTATGCTAGTTCATTTCTTTTTTCATCGTTGTGCTAAACCTGGAGGTCATATATAAACATGCGAGTTTCATGTTCAATTATTAGATAAAAATGATTATTTTCTGAATTTTCTTGTTTTCGTGCGGAAGATCTATAATTGTGTTTGCTAGGCGTGATGACATATTAGCTTGATAGATCCACCTTCATTATGAATGTATTTTTTGCAATGTTGATTTTCTTTTGGCTATTCCATGTGGCTGTATATTTGGGGTTCTTGGATGCACATTATTTCATTTTAAGTGAACTGTATACGCAGTGATTACTGGGTTTTCTTTTATGAAATGGGAAATTTATAGTAATTTAAAATGTAATATGCAGATGAGAAACTTTGAACTATTTTTTCGAAAAAAGGAGAAGTCAAAAAATGAAGCCAATACTTGATAAACTCTCTCGTTTTATTCCTTGGGTTATTTAGATTCTCAATTTATCATATCAACCACTGACTTTTATTTTTGGTTGCTTCCACTTCTTTGTGTTATTTACCAAACGATGAAAATTCTGGTGAACTCCAATATTTTGTTGACTTTTTATTACAATGTTCAGGCATCTGAATTTTATTTCTGTGCTGCACAGATAAAAAAAATGGGGTTATCATTTACCAAACTTTTCAGCCGGCTGTTCGCTAAGAAGGAAATGCGAATTCTTATGGTGGGTCTTGATGCTGCTGGTAAGACCACCATACTTTACAAGCTCAAGCTGGGAGAAATTGTTACTACCATTCCTACAATTGGTATGTTCTTTCATGTACTTATTGGCCATATGAATATGTTCTCTGTTCAGTTGTCCTCTTACTTGATACCTAGTTCAGTGATCTGCTCTTCTTTGCTCATATTAAGGTTGCCTCTGGCTTCCATTTTACCACTTAAAATTCTATTTGTCAGTGTGCATGTATTTTTGTGTGTGATCGTGGGTGAGTGCAACACACCCACACACAGAGATGACTTATTAATTACACATTTGAGGGTGGGGAAGAACCAAAATTATAAGTTCCCAGTGCTCTCGTCATATATGTAGGCAATTAAAAATTCAGCGCTTCAGAACTAGTAGACCCGGATGTTAATTAATTATTTTATGATCCTGCTCCAACAATATTAACCTGATATTTTACTTGGTCGGTTACTGCAAATGTTGTTTCTAGCCACTGTGGTAATTATTCACCCCAGCATCAAAGCACATGCGTATATTGTATTTTACTTCCTTTTTTCCACAGTAACAATGGAACTCATTCAAATTTCCCTCCAGGATTCAATGTGGAGACTGTGGAATACAAGAACATCAGCTTTACTGTCTGGGATGTCGGTGGTCAAGATAAGGTATATAATATTACTTCACATTCTTTTGTTTACTTTGAAAATTCCCCAATGGAATTGGCCAACTATGTTAGACCTGATATCAGTTTTTACTGAACTATCTTATCTTATTTGTTATATTATTGATTGAGGTTTCATATGAACCTTTTAGGCTTTTAGCTTCTCTTTTTTCATTCTTTTATGTTTCCATGAGGCTTGATGCTATAAATAAGCATTACTATTACGGGTAGTAATCGGTATATTTCAGATCTTCTGGAATGCAATAACATTGTGGAAAATGATCATTAAGTTATACGTTTGCTTTCAAAACAGAAATATAGGCAAAGAGATAAGAATAATGGATTAGGACCTCGTTAAATGCTTGAAGCTCTAGGTTCAAGTCACTCATCAAAGATACATGTGCACTGGAGATAGGGTAATAAATCTGTATAGGAGGATCATTTTGGGGGGTAGCTGGTAGGGGTGGTTGGATGTAGAAGTTCTGGACTTTCGTAGCCTGTGCTTGCTTATTCAATGAAACTGCTTTGCTTGCAACTGACTTCTTCCACTGCATCAAGTTTATATTATGTCTTGAGATAGTTGTGATTCGGTGGTAAAAGTTAGTTAAACATCAAGCAATAGGCCTGGACATGACATTCATGAACGTTCTTACTCATTTTCTATTAAGCCATCTGAGTTAATATTTGTTGCCCTCATGTAGACCATTTTGTTATACTGGGGAATGTGCTTCATCTGTTGCATTTCCTGAAAGAAATATGGATATAATGTTTGATATCTGTAGCCTTTGTCAAGTTGCCTCAGTGCTAACTAAGAAGTTCTAGTCCTTCCAAAATCATAGATACACCTATGTTGCTTGGACTTGGTGCAAGAGATGAATCCTTTTTTTTTCTTTTTTCTTTTTTTAAATATAGGATATGGGGATATACCTAAAAATCTAAAATTTAGAAATGGATACGTTGATACAACTTATAAATTTAAAATTACTATAGAAATTTATGTACTCATATTTATATATGCATTTTTCAAGGGTATATATACATTGAATATTTAAGCCCCTGTTTGATGACCATTATTTGGGGAAAACAATGTTTTGAATAGTGCTTTCTATGAGAATGTACGGTTAAAAAGAAGGTAAAAGTTTTCGGTTTACGTGCAAAATATATTATTGTGTGAATATGTGGAAAAAAGAATTTTCAAATAATAGTCAGACATGGGCTAAATGTAACTAAACAAAAATTGCAAATTATGATACTTATTTTGAATTTCGTTTCAAATCTAAAAAATTGAAATACACATAAGAAGTTTAAATACAATACCAAAATAAGAAAAAATGATCCTCCTTTGACTTACAGGATCTGACAAGGATCCCATACCTTTATCCTTTGGAGAATCAGAGCAACATAGAGCCACACTACTATCTTTGAATAGTCAAATTTACTTTTTCTTGAAATGCCTATTGCCTGTATTTTACTTAATTTGGTTATTTAACTTTTGAAAAATGTGTGCTTTGGGTCCCTATTTGATGGAAACTGCCAATGTGGACGTCAAAACAGCACCCTTGAAATGTTGGGGAACCGCACTAATTTTCCCAAAAATGTTATTTTAAAAATTGTACCATTTGACTGTTTTATCACATTAAACATTGTTATAATGATAAGACAGTTTGACTTTCACTGTTGCAAATGACGCAGCAATTATGGGAGTAAGCAAGTAATCGTTAAGATGAATATAATTAAGAATCTTATGGAGAAATAACAATAATAGATGATTTTTACCACTCGGTGAGACGGTAACTGTTTTTGGGTCTACATTTCCTATTCAAATGTTTCTCAATCAGCTTATGCTTATTACACCATTAAAAGTAAAATGTCACCTGATTATGTAAATGGCTACTACTATTCCTCCCCTTATCATTTCCCAAACACAAATAATAATGTCCTCCCATTATACAATTCTTTTGGGGTGTGTAAAATAGATGCCAGGTGTTGGGCATTGTACTGTAAGTTGAATATTGCCTTGAACCTAGCCACATTCGATTTTAGAAGCGAAAAGATAGAACCGAGTTACATGGATCAATCTGTGATGTTTTAATGATTATTTTAGATGGTACTTGGGGCATTTATATGCACAAATAATTTCTGTTGTTTCATATGTGCTGTCATTTGTTTAACTAAAAGTTCAATGTTTCCAAAATTTGAATACTATGTCCAAGTTTACTCTGAACTCCATTTATCCAGATTCGACCATTGTGGAGACATTACTTTCAAAACACTCAAGGACTCATCTTTGTGGTTGATAGCAATGATCGAGATCGTGTAGTCGAGGCTAGGGACGAGCTGCATAGGATGTTGAATGAGGTAATCAAACTAATCTATGCGACGCCTCTTGTTGGTATTTAGTACATTGAAATTAGGCTGTGATAAATATATAAGACAAGAACTTGGAGATGGATCTAGAAAATGTAAGAATTGCTTATTCAATTCATCACTTTCTTAATGACTTGCTCAGTTGCTTGACTGAGGTATCAGAGTATTAGCAGAGGCTATAAAGCTCGTTTAGTTAATTGATGCAAGACACATATCGTAGGTTTTTTACTGCCTGATTTTTGACAGTGATATTTAACTAATGCCTGTATAGGATGAACTGAGGGATGCCGTGCTGCTTGTATTTGCAAACAAACAAGATCTTCCAAATGCTATGAATGCTGCTGAGATAACTGACAAGCTTGGACTTCACTCCCTCCGTCAACGTCATTGGTCACTCTCTCTCTCTCACACCTATTTTAAAATAAGAGAAGTTTTTGGCAACTTGATCTGCATGTACATCCACATGGTTTATTTCAACTGCTGAGGGCTTCCCTTTTTCACATTTCTGGCAGGTATATCCAGAGCACATGTGCAACTTCAGGGGAGGGGCTTTACGAGGGTCTAGACTGGCTCTCCAACAACATTGCTAACAAGGTAGGCCAGTCGGATTGCCCTGAAAAGAGCTTATTCCGTTGGATTAGTTCTTATTAAGCTGATTGCTAGCCCTTGTGATCTTTTTTTTTTTACCCTAATGCAGGCCTAAACAAGTCATTTTCTTCAATGATTTTGATAGCCGAATCCTTGTTGAAGTGGAAATTCTTTCCCGTTCTGAGGGCTTTGTATCAAGTTCATCTTGCTTTACTAGAGCAATCTGTTTTCTGTGCTTAATTTTGTTTGTTCTGAGGGCTTTGTATCAAGTTCATCTTGCTTTACTAGAGCAATCTGTTTTCTGTGCTTAATTTTGTTTTTCATAGAGATCGCCTTTATCGTGAGGTAGATTTGTATGGACAGTGGACTCCTGTAATTGCTGCATTTCTGTTTATGCTATAATACCAGCACGTTTCTTTATGTTTTGTCGATACCATTATACTTTTTACCTGGCATGGTGGATAAATTGGAGATTGGCAAACAGTAAATATTGATAGTGTTGGCTTGCTAAATCCAGGACCACCATAATGAGTAATGGTGGTGACATTTTTTAGTAAATACAAAGAGTTGTCATATCACGAGGGACACTTTAGAAGCCTTGAATTCGAATAACAGTTACTCAATCGGTATCTTCAACAATTCTTGGTGGCAAGACCCTTTTTGGGGTAGCTTGTCACGGTCTAATTAAGGGGCTCAGTGTTGAGCTTTTAGCAGGCTGGAATGCTCCGACCTGGGTGGTCTGGCTTATTTTGACGTCCCTATTCATCTATTGGACTCGAGCTTGTTATCCTAATCATGTTAAGTTACACTATCCCATCTAGATCTGTATGCCACCGACTATTTTGAAGAAATTTGATTGGATGAAGAGTTCGATTGCAACAGATCATCATGATACCTTAGACCATCATGACTTTTCCTCGATTGGTTGCCACGAGCAGTGTTACCAAGGAGAATACCTTATTAATCGTATCATAATGATTTTTTCAAATGGTGTCTCGAGTCGGGTTGTATTGATGAGATCTTGAATTGACCTGTGCTTATCTATCTGGCCTCTCCAATACCACTCAAGCGCAACACCCTTTTATTCACATCATAATGAAGTTTTTCAAATGACGTCTGATATGTCAAATTGTATTGATGGAGGCTTGAATTGACCTTCTGTGCCAATCTATCCGGCCTCTTCTATACCACTGAAGGGCAACACTTTTTTATTTATATCATAATGATGTTTTCAAACGTCTCATGGATGGGTCAGATTATATCGATGGAGTCCTGAATTTACCTTATGTGCTGATCTATCCGGCCACTCCAATAAAAAGGCTCCTTTGACCAAGTCAAGGTGAACTCTCATGTGATTCGATGTTGATTTTCAGATAGGCACAAACAAAATGAATTGCTTAATAGTTTAAAGCAAAATGTTGGCAAAGCAATTAAAAAGAACCAAAACGCTTTTGAGAAATAGTTAACAAGTTGCCCGTATAGAAAACCCACTGCCGTATGCGCTGTTATATCTCTACAAGACTGCAAAAGAAAAGTCCAAATCACCTAAATGAAAGCAGCACTTCTTCAAGATTCTCAATGCAGTTTTCATCTTTCTCTGTTCATATGTACACACACATTCAAACGACGGTAAATGCTGATTGTATGGTAGATGAGAACCGAGAAGCAATGGTCTGGGTGGCAAACGCTTGAAGTTGCTTCTTAGCATCTGGAATCAACGGAATGGAAAATATTAGTGCTCAAGGAGATGCATATATACACACAAATGTATATCTAAGAGTTTTGCTAACTTACTCCACATGCACATTTTTCCATGACAAAACTGCCAAGAGGTTGAGGTGTAATATAATGGCATTATAAATAAATAAAGCTCAGGAACTTGGAAGAATTCTCAATTCCCACTAGTAGTTAGAGCTTCGTCAAAAAAAATTTATTAACACATTTTGCATTCATCCATATAATCAATTCTCCACTGGATGAGAGTGCACATTTCTCCACAGAAAGAGTTCGACTTTTGTACCAAAGAGTTCTTGTGCAACACAATGAATATAGAAAGACGATCACAACGGAAGAAAAGAAAATACAAGTACACAGATTGTGTTGTGAAATCTGCAGTCTGCCTACTGGTGGTGGAAACAAATGGCTTGATTTCCATCACAAGATCACAAATGTTATAGTGGGCGCTACGCGGTGTGAATCAATAACAATGCGTTAGCTCCAATTTTGAAAAAATAACATTGAGTATTTATTCACAATGCATATGGTGATTCTGTGGCAGGTGAAAGAGAGACAGATTAGTGGAAAGGTTACTGGTGCTAGGCTGGCCAAATGGGGTTTGGGTAGCCAAGATGTTAAATTTCATACCATAGAATTAACTCGAACCACAATAGGGACAAATGTTCGTAAAAAAAAACAGGGTCAATATCACAGGTTGATAATTTGAGAACTTAACCCATGACGAGAGAGAGATGCCCAATGGAGAGTGCAGATGCCTAGTTTCTTACTAGTTTGAATTACATAAACGCCCTCAACGATGCTCTGTAAGGTACTAAGATAAGTTCAACCAGAGGCAAAATATGTCAAGACAAAATCAATAACATGCTTATTCCTTACCAGAGTGAGTCAACAATACGTGTACACATATATATAAACATGCACGTGCTTGTGTGACCCATACAAAAGTAAACTACACAACATACAATTTAGTGTTTGTTTGGGTTTCATTATAATCTCCTTATAATTTGAAGTCAAAGTCAATCATTAATTTTAATCACATATACACAACTACTAACCACTTAATATACACATTTCAAGAACCCATTGCTCTTCATTATAATAAACCCAAAAATGCTCTTAAATGTATTTACAGGTTTGAAACCTATAAAGGGATCTCTTCTTGCATGAATAGAAAGATAAATGGACCAAATAGTGCAGAAGTAGCAGTTGGTGTCAAAATGTGATTGGGTGCCATTAACGGAACTGACAAGCTATAATTTGCAGCCAGCACTATATTACTCATAATGTCATAAATAAAAGTGTATACACAAATATATCAAACATTATATCTGGAAGAAACATGTTGAAAACTGATGAAATATAAAGGTTAGATCAGTAAGTCTACACACCTTTTCGGCATTTAGTAAAGCCAACAATATTTGCAATGCTGAGGGTCAAACAAACTCCAACAACAAGAAGATAATCAGCTTGAAACCTTATGAGGGAAAATATCCCAAGGAAGAGCCACAAAACAGCCTACAAGCACAAGCAAGATCATTTAGCTATGATAGAGAATATATGAAATATTTCTCAAATCAACTTTACAGAAACAACTGGGTTCAGTCTAGGAGTATCAAAACCACCAGATATGATAACATAGGATCCAAATCTAAGTAATGCTTTTAACCAAATCTGAGATAGCCATATGCATGTCAAAGAAGCTAATTCTCTAGTTGACAAAGATGGCTAGGAGGCAAACATCTTTCCAGAGAAATTGCACATCTATAACATGTATTGGCATAACTCTTTTCAAAATTCTACAAATTAATTGAGTTGAATATTAAAAATATGGGGTCCTATGATATGCTTTAATACAGATCTATACTTACAGTAAGGTATAAGGTCCACCAGAACAGCCATGAATCCTTCTTATTAATCCGAGCCAATGACTAAGCAGGGGAGAGCAGGAAATTGGGTAAAATGTAAGTCAGAACAAGTGACATAAGCAACGTATGAATTCATGACGTAGAGACTGAAAGTATGTACAACCTTTAAATATATTGAAGGTATCACCAATATTAAATATGTAAATTAAGGTTGTGTGAAACATGATTACCCACCTCTTGATCAAGGCATTCAAATTTCCACACACTCTCACCCTCATCGTTTATTTCATTCCACCATCTTAAACCAACCAAGATGCGTCCACTCACATTCTTGACCACCCAAAAATCAAGAGCAGCTAGAAGCACGGTAACGACAAAAATAATGACAAAGCTATCAAAAAATAGAGCTGAAAGAATGTAAAATGCCAAAGCTGCAGCCTGCCAAATGGAAGAATTTAACATTATCCAGTACTAAAATTTGCAAATAGAATTAACATCACAAAATAAGATATAAAGGACCTTGAAAAGCACGTGGAAGAAACATATATTTGGATGAGCATAATTCTCCCCTGCAGGCTGAGAACAGAAAGAGAGAAATTTATGATAAGCAATCAGGCAATGTTACTATTCATTTATTTTCAGTTTGTTTGAGAAGGGTGTTGGGAAGATAAACCATCAGTGAGTATTAGATAATGCGACGGTATTTCCCCATCCAGATGCAACAGAAAATCCAGAGTTCTGATTTTTAGCCATATTGTATATTCCAAATAATAGAAATCCATAATTCTAATTCTTTTTTCGCCTCTTCTTCCAC
The DNA here is from genome assembly GCA_903798295.1 of Fraxinus nigra. Taxonomy (NCBI): domain Eukaryota; kingdom Viridiplantae; phylum Streptophyta; class Magnoliopsida; order Lamiales; family Oleaceae; genus Fraxinus; species Fraxinus nigra. The sequence continues at coordinate 12,593 of CAIGRH010079398.1, forward strand.
CAAGACCTATGTTTTCCTACCTACATGTGCTTATCTTAATTGTTGGTTTATTTTATGCATGGAGAAAGGGGGCATTGGAATGGTCTTATCTACATACAACTACCATGGATGAAAGTTTTCTTCAAGCAAATAAAGAGTTCAGGAAATGCCAATTTTATATATAAACCAGTTCTAGTGATTTTGGCCTGGATCAATAAAAATCGAAGTATAATAGCAACCACTGCCATAATCCCAACCTATCCTCAACCTAGGACAACACAGATTGTGTGCCTTCCCAACTCTCACGTTAATCTCCCTCGACATGAAGAACCTCAAACCCCTATGCTTTTACCCTCATAAAACCATCATAAATAGCCTTTTTCCAGTTTTGAATCCCCACCTCAAAAAAAAATAAAAAAATAAAAAAATCTCTACATTCTTAATCATAGTAGCTTTCCACCTCAAACTATAATTTTAGAGTCCCTATGTTCTTAATCATATAAATCGTGTTAAGCACTAGATTTTCTCAACAAATAAACGGGTATCTGAAACATGAGATTTTCTCCTTGCTAGCAATAAATTTACATTGAATATAATTGCTTAAACCGATATTCTCTCAAAGGTCTCGCAATTTCCAACTCCCCTTTTCAAATACAATAATCGGAGAAAAAATGCGAATTAGAATCTCGGCATCTTTGTACCTTCACAGTCGTAACTATGAATCCAACAACTCCAACCTTTAATTAATTCAGAATTCGAATCCCAATAGTATGAAGTACCCAAGAACTATTCGGGTCCAAAAATTAGATTTAATATCTAAAAATAGATTCAAATAACAGATCTACAACATAAACCCAAGTCAATGACATTCTCTACTACGTTTCAGAGTGATTACAAGAATTGGGAAATTTTAACATGCACGGTAGATATAAAGAAACCATTATACTATGAATTGTATCTTGAAATTATGTCGGTGAGTGTCTGTGGAGAAGGCAATGAATGATGAAACTTACAGGGTTCAGATCCATTTCTGGAAATTTAAGCTGCTACCCTCTTTTTTCAGCTCTCTATGTACGTATCGTCTCAAGTTCTACGCAGAGGACCAATTCAATTAACCGGGTATATATAGATGCATTGAAAGGAGATCACGGTTGATTGTGCTTAAAATAATTTATTTTTATGTTACTTATTTTTGTCAAATACCATTATGTCATACCACTTGAAAAGCCAGATCAGCAAAGCTAGACGAGGTTGGACACAATAATTCTATTTGTACAACCTAGGCGTGTGGGGTCCGCATATTTAAAAAATTTAAAAATAAAAAAACGGACCCCCCCATTTGAGAGGTTGTCAACCGAGGTTTTTAATCTCGGTTGTACACATAACATGACTCGGTTGGACAACCCTAGCCTATATAAACCCCAATACCCCACAAAGGAAGCCTATATTTTCGCGGTGGGATTTAGGGTGTGTTTGAGTCACATTATTTTGGAATAATGTATTTTAAAATAGTAGATTGATGAAAAATATGTGGTTAAAAAAGAAGGAAACGTTATTGATGTGATGAAAAATATTATTTTATTGAATAATGTGTGGTTAAAAATGATTAGAAAAATGAAAATGAAAATTTTAATGTGTACCAAACATGGGCTTAGATTCCCATAAATTCCACTGAAAATCATGGCAAATCACCAAGCTTCCGACTCAACGTCTACATCGAGCATGTGCCCATACACCCTAAGTGGTAACCGAGACCAAAAAACATGATGATGTCTGCTCTGATACCATTGTCATAAGACTTGGAAGAGCCAGACCACAAAAGCTAGCCAATGTTGTTGGAGAACCTAAGCCTATATAAACCCGACAAAGGAAGTCCATACTTTCTATGTGGGATCTAGATTCTCATAACTCCCACTGAAAATCATGATAAACCATCACGCTTCTGACTCGACGTTTCCGTCGAGCAGGTGCCCATAACCCTAAGTGGTAATCGAGACCAGAAGACATGATGTTTGCTCTGATTCCATTGTCATAGGACTTGGAAGAGCAAGACCACAAAAGCTAGCCAATGTGGTTGGAGAACTCAACCCTATATAAACCCCATAAAGGATAGGGATGACAATTCGAACTGT
>CAIGRH010079422.1:0-12377 GCA_903798295.1 Fraxinus nigra
CGACTTCCCTTAAAATGTTGGAAGCAAACCAATTATATCATCAGAGCAGGGTTCGAAACTCAACAGATATATTTCATAATAAATGTCGTATGTAGTGTTATTTTATTGTTATATAATTATCTATGAAAACTGTACGTATTTTACTGGATATTTTTAAATACTCACTCCTACATTAACTTTACAAGTTAGTTCGAGTCGATTGAAACTATGAGGAATGGTGATGCAAGCTGCCGATGATTCGAATAAATAAAAACATGATGTTTTTCTATCTTCAATTTATTAGTTAATTTTATTTGTTTAAAGACATGTTATTTAGTGATTATGTTATTTTCTTAAAAAAATAATTTTCATGTTTAGTTTAAATTTATGAATATTCCATTTTTTTTATTAAAGAATATTATTTTATCATTCTGCCTTTAATACAAATAAAAGTGAATTTTTATTGACACTTCAAAGTGTATGAAAGTTGGGGTGTTACAAATGCATTCCAAATATACTAACATTGCTAATAAAAAATAATTACTTTTATGATTTGCGCTAGTCATTCACCCAATTGTAAAGTATATGATAACTGCAAAACCTTCTATTTAAGCATAAACAACGGTGATATGAAAATTAGTGCAAAGATAAAATATATATATTTATTAATGACTCTAAAAATGTCCAAGTATATAACTATACAAATATTGGAGGCCACGAGTCTTTGTTGCAAATTTAATCACAAAGCCAACACGCTCAAAATTGTACACAAAAAGACATTTGACATTAAGCACGGATCCGAGAGGCTTGGGGCTCAGTTTTGCCCACATTTCATCCAACACTTGATCCTCAACTCCATTGTCTAGTTTCCTTCTCAAAAGAGGAAACACAACCCTTGAAATCACAAAGAGAACAAGACTTTCATTCACAAAAGAATGACAACGAACAAGAAAATCTCGAGAGAAAAATAAAAAAGAGTAAGAGAGTGTAAAATCATGAATGAAAGAGTGAAGTGGTTAAATGACTAGGATTTTCTCCTTTTATATGAGGGGGGACCAATGATCAAGATCATGATCCAAGGATCACAACTAATCCTCAAGAATAAGTTTAAGCCATTGAGCAACATTAAAGTGCTACACCTTGAAACGGTGTTTTTCACTTGGGGTTGGGTCAACATGGGCCAAGTGCCTTGAAGTCCAAAAAACATGTCATTTCCCTAAGGTTATTTGGCAGCAAATGCCAAATAAAACTCTAAACTTGATGTCAGAAAACTTAAGATACTTTATCTCCCTTCTATGGCATCTCATTTTTGCCTACAAGTAAGAATAAACAAGTCAGTGAATATCCAATCCAAAAATCCAATAAAATGGATCCCACTAACCTTTACTGATGTTCCAAAGGCTTAGACAACTTTTGAACTTTACCAAGGGCAATCAATACATTGGTGCTTATATCTGAGGGATTGTAATGTGAAAGATTTTTTTTCAAGTTTTACTATACCTTGAGTCATATATCTCTAATAAAATGTAATCTAATATCAATATAGTTACTACATTTTGCTAAATAAAATAAATTTATATCGGATTGACTCTTGAAATAAACAACCACATGACCATCTAAAACATAAAAGTTTACTTGACAAACCTTTTGAGCCACAAAGACCCTTTAATTGCTTCTGGGGTGGCATCGTTTTCAAACGTAGGAGGTGGATAGTGAAACTACGTATTAGAATTGAGACTTCCAACGTAGACAAGAATTACACAAAGTAAACACATAGAAAGAAGCAAACTTCCAATTTTTTTTTTTATCTCTTGCATAGTCCGCATATACGAAACCTTTCAATTTCACACCCTCAATACTATATTTAAAAACTAGACCTACATTACTCGATCCTCTCAAATATCGAACAACCACTTTAGAGCCTCCCAACAGTTAGGACCTGAACTAGACATAAACCTGGGAAATATACTTATAGCAAAAGCTAGGTCAGATTTAATACACACCATTAGATACATAATATAACCTATTGCATTCGAATATGAAATTCTACTCAGTTCTACTTCTTCATCATTAGCAAGGGTGAGTGAAAAATCGAGAGAATGAAGGAGTGAAGTGAAAAAATGGCTAGATTTTCCCCTTTTATACAAGGGCCCTAGACCAATGATCAAGATCTTGATCCAAGCATTACAATTAATCCTCGAGAATAAGTTTAAGCCATTGAGCAAAATTTGTAAGTGCTAAACCTCAAAATGATGTGAACTGAAAATAAAAAAAATAAAAACATTTGACATCAAGCAAAATGTCATTTTTCGTGCTAACAGGTCAACTTTTCTATGAAATGATTGGGCATTATAAACTCTTCAATTATGGGCCCAAGTGCCATGAAGTCCAACAAAATACATCATTTCCCTGTTTGGCAATAAAATACTCAACAACCTTCTTATAAGGACGGACTTCTTTTCAACTAAACACTTTAAAATAATTGAATTTTGGTGCAATAACTATCGTTCATTCCAATTAATGAAAACTTGAGGGCTTGACTTGTTATCAAAATCTACTAAAAATTTGATTTTAATAAACAAAAATCATCACATTTAAGGTATAATAGCAATAGAATTGATCTCTTGTCTCAAGTGGGCAGGATAAACTTCGAACTTATGACCGTTTCAAATAACCATAACTAAGGTTCTATTACCACATCAGTAATGAGAAATTTTTATTCTGTCCACAAGGAGCACGAGATCAAGACATAGCAAATGCTTGTCACAGACCAAAGTAATATGAATTTGAATCAAAAACCCATCACATAATACAGTGTAAGTAGACTACAAACACTATGCAAATAAATTAAATAGGAGAATAGAATGATATTTTTGTGAAAATACTTCTCTCTTTACCTCCAGCAAAAAAAATAAAATAAATGCAAACATGACCAACATTTCTACTAAAATGACACTACACAAAACTCAGCCTTAACAGTGCGTATCTACATGCCTTTCTTGCTTGCCATTCATCCACGTACAAAGTCACGGATCATCCTTTTCCCCATGGAAAGCACCAACATCTCTAGGGGAAAGAACCAAAAAGAGGAAAATATTGGAAGTTAATAACAAATTTTGAGTAGATAGAGTATGTTTGCTAAGTTTTAAAAAATAAATTGTTGTATAATTAAATAGGTTTGTTTGTTTTAGAAAAGCAACTTGTCCACAAATGTTCGGAAACAATAAGCTACTTGTTACTTGTTTTTTATCATAGCCAAACTGACAGCATGGAACTTTTGGGATTACTTTCTTGCAAAATATGTGACTTTAGTTGTCGTCTGCAGCTTGATATTCTAGGGTAGGCCAACCGGCTATGGGTGATGACAAATAGGTTCAGTATCTTTTGAACTCTAGAATCTGATATTTCTGTATTAACGTTGAACAGGTTATCCCTCCTGGAATGGACTTTAGCAATGTGGTTCAAGAAGATATTGCTGAAGGGGATGGTGACCTTGCAGCACCAAGTAACAACGACGTGGCATCCCCGAAAGCAGTTCCTTCTATATATTCAGATGTAACTATCTCGTCTGTGTTCTAAATAATACACTGCATACTTTCTCTTATCTGTGTGCTGATGGTAAATTATTTGACTATTTTCTTTCCAGGTCATGCGTTTTTTTGACAAATCCGCACAAGCTAATGATTCTCGCATTATCGAGACCAGATCCGAAAAAGAATTTATCCACTCTTGTCAAAGCCTTCAGAGAATGCCGCCCCGTACAAGAGGTTGCTAATCTTGTAAGTTGACAAATTTATTTAACTAGACATCCAGTGGCACAGGCAACGTTATGAAAAACTCAGTATCTAAACTAACATACTTGTGACCAGACTCTAATAATGGGAAATATGGACAATATAGACGAGATGTCCACCGGAAATGCTAGCGTGCTGATAACTGTTTTAAAATTGGTTGACAAATATGATTTTTATGGGCGAGTTGCTTTCCCTAAACATCACAAGCAAAGTGATGTTCCAGAAATTTACCACCTTGCTGCCAAAACAAAGGTCTGTTAAATTTTGCATTCCTTACAACTTAGTAACTTTTATGGTACCACTTAATGAATCACTTGCACTTGAAAACTTGACAGGGAGTTTTCATAAATCCAGCTTTCATTGAGCCCTTTGGACTTACCTTGGTTGAGGTTGGTTTCAGTTTTATGTACCCGTCTTCTGTTATATTGTTTTTGGGATAATCAGTTTCTGAAGCCTGGACTTTTTTTAGGCTGCAGCGCACGGACTCCCTATGGTGGCAACTAAGAATGGTAATCCAGTTGATATCCATCGGGTAAAATGACCTCTGCTCGTATAATGAGTAATGTTATAAAAACTTGTGTTTTCTCCGTTTTAATGCCAATGAAAAGAACAAAATTCTGAACACTCGTGTCCAAGATGAAGGGCTGTTGTGCATTCTTTTGATTTAAACTCCTCGGCATTAAACCACCGTAGTGTAGAAACTAGACTATTAGAATCCCATATTGCTTGGGAAAATATAAATAATCAACTTAATAAGGTGAGGGCAATCCTCCCCTAATAAGCGTTGTTTGATCGGTTGATATATGTATTGTCTGTTTCATTGTGTAATTCAGGCACTGTACAATGGTCTGCTTGTGGACCCTCATGATCAGCATGCAATTGCTGATGCACTGCTTAAGTTAGTATCAGAGAAAAAATTGTGGGAAGTGTGCAGAAGGAATGGGTGGAAGAACAAACACCTCTTTTCGTGGCCTGAACAATGCCGAACGTACTTAACAAGGGTTGCAGCATGTCGGAAGAGGCATTTACAATGGCAAACCGACACACCAGCAGACAAACAGGTTGCGGAAGAATCCCTAAACGATTCTCTTAAAGATGTGCAAGATATGTCTCTAAGGCTCTCTGTTGATGGAGAAAAAAATTCGTTGAATGCATCGTTCGGTATGGGTACAGCTGGTGATGATACGGAGCTTCAGGACCAAGTTAAGAGAGTTTTGAGCAAAATGAGGCAAGAGTCGGGCGCACAGGTTACCGAAGGCGATCGGACAGTTCAAAATGTTCCAAGCATCCTATGTTGAGACGGGGCGTAAATTGATTGTTATAGCACTAGATTGTTATGACAGCAATGGAGCTCCTGAAAAGAAAATGATTCAAATAGTGCAAGAAATTTTCAAGGCCATCAAGTTAGATCCACAAATTGCAAGATTATCGGGATTCGTGTTATCAACAGCTATGCCGATGTCGGAATTGACTGAATTTTTGAAGTCGGGGAATATTAAAATAAACGATTTTGATGCTTTGATCTGTAGTAGTGGTAATGAAGTGTATTATCCCGGTACTTGTACTGGAGAAGATAGAAAGCTTTGCCCAGATCCAGATTACATGACACGTATTGATTACCGATGGGGATCAGATGGCTTGAAGAAGACCATTTGGAAGCTGATGAATACATCTGAAGGTGGAGAGAAAAAACTCTTACCATTCAAGAAGATGTAAAATCGAGCAATTCCCATTGCCTGTCCTACTTGATAAAGGATCCCAGTAAGGTGAATATCAGTTTTAGGAAACCACTATATATATATATATATATTTTTTTTTACTGAATTTCGGGATTGCAGACAAAGAAAGTTGATGATGTGAGACAGAAGCTTCGGATGAGGGGTCTTCGATACCTTTAATGCATTGCAGAAACTCCACAAGAATGCAAGTTATTCCTCTCCTTGCATCTCGATCGCAGGCTCCCAGGTGTGTCTGAAAGATTGTGTCTTTCGAGTTTAATTTTCAATCTTATATTCTTTATGCGTCCTTTGTACGATTTGACATTACAATTCGAATAATTGTTCCTTCTTCACCTGAGCATAAGCATTAGCTTAATTTTTAAGGCATGAACCAGAGTATTAGAGTCACCGTTTGTTCCTATTGCCTACTGACCGAGGAGAAGTTAGAAGGCAAAACTTGTTTCTTCATTTTTCTGTTAAAAGGCAAATTTAACCATAGGCCATTTGTGAACCTTCGAAATAAGCGCACATATTATTAGATGAAGAGTTGTCGCAATTCTGAAAGCACAAGGCTTTTTAGAAAAGAACGGGCTTCTGTTTTACTTGGGATTTAGTCTTCAGGGGTTCTGAATACTAATTGATACTTCTCTTCCTCTTCAACACGATCAAACAGGTAACTTTTCATCCGGTGGAGATTAAATGTGGCAAATATGTATGTGATTCTTGGTGAAAACTGTAGACACAGATTATGAAGAACTGATTGCTGGTACTCACAAAACACTGATAATGAAAGGAGTTGTCGAAAAAGGTTTTGAGGAATTGCTCAGAACTGCTGGAAGCTACCAAAGAGACGATATAGTTCCCGGAGACACCAAGTTGAATGCCTACATTAGTAGACAGGCAACAGCAAAAGAGATTGTCAATACATTAAGGTAGATCTCTGGAGTAGGAATGTGAGGCAACATCTCCATTTTTCGTCGTTAAAAATCAAAATCCCATCATTCTTTTTTACTATAATGTATTGCTCTCAGGTTATTGCGACTTGGGGTTTTTGCACAAATGAAGGTAAATGGTGGTTAAATGCTTATGTTCTTGTGTTATTGACATGGATTATCTGCACTGATTTTCAAACACTCATGGAGTGGAAAAGAAATTTTGCAGTCTGATAAGAGAATGGAAGTTAATTTCTTTTATGGAGCGTTGTGGGGGCAAAACTTGAACGTGAAAAAAAAAAAACAGTTAAAAATGAGATTCAAGTAGTGAGGATTTTAAAATCAATAAATGGAATCTACAAACAGAACAAAAACTGTATTATCCATTTTTATCCTCTTGTTTCAGTACAAGAAGATAAAACCATTAGCTTCAAAAGTGACAGAAATTACATGCCTAATAAAAGATGAAATAAGATGACTACATGGAAGATCAGTATTTATTCAGTAAAAACAATTGCAGATAAACCATAATTTTGTGTCATTGCTGAGACTTCCTTCTCTACTGGGCATCATTTCTCCTAATTAAGATGTCCCTACCATAAGATTCCAAATAGTGATCAACGTTAGGCAGTAAAACAATCTGGGAAGAAAAGAAAATTAAAATTTCAATATATGAAAAATAAACTATTTTAACACGGCCGGAGTTTGATAGCATCATAAAGAATTTGCACGACAATTTATGTAACCAAGTCGTAGAGCAATGTTTGGCTAAGCCTAAAAAGAAAAAAAATAATAAATAAATAAATAAAAGTATAGTTACATTAAAGTAAAATCTAGTCCATTTACTTTTCTAAAAGGTAACTCTCTAACGTTCCTGTGAAAATAAATTACTTACTTTTCGCATATGATCAGAAGGTGAGAAGACATGCATCAGAAGTGTCCATAAAGTAAATTAGAAAGAAAAGAAAGAGTGCGACCTGAAATTCTTGTTTCCTTCAGTTTATCAGCAGTTTTATTTGCTTCAGCTTCTGCTTTTGCAATCCTTTCAACTTGACTTCCAGCAAACTTCTCTCTGAATAACTCAACTTCTTCATTTTTCTGAATATTATTTCATCACACTCATAAGCAACATGCAATGAGTTAATTACCTCAAACTGGCACAAAAACTAAAAGCAAACACTTGTACCAGTCCTGTGAACAATGGTGCTGGAGTTCCAATTTCATGACCAGCAGGTAGAATCTCCCAGGGTCTTTTAGCCCTTTCAACATCACCTTTTTCATCAGAAAGTGAAACTTGAAGGTCAAGAGGCAAATTGAGCTGCGCAAGTACCTACATGGCCATGGAACATAAATGCTTCATCATATGCATTGACAACGTTTTTCTGAGTAATTTACCTACTATATGTAAACTGCAGCTACTGGTTGTTGAATTACCCCGAGGTAAAAGGATGGCATGAAAGGTTCTAAGAGACATGCAAGGAGATATACTAATCCGACCGATGTCTTCATAACGACAGAACATGAAGCTCGATCCTCCTTGTAAAGCTTCCAGAATTGGCTCTCCTACAAGGAAAGTACAAGTATATTAATGGTGTAAAGCCTTTTATCATGGCAGGTCATGTTACTTAACGCCTCTTCTAAATAAAGTTGAGAATTGTCAGCAGGATCATCAAATAGAGAAACAAATGGTAATTCAATATACGTAGAATTTGTTATATGCGTACTTGCAAATAAGCGTTTCCTTCACTTGAAATCGACATAGCTATCTTCAAGCCTTGTTTTAGTTTCACCTACATCATCCGATTCTAACATTACTCACATGACACTGAGAAAATCCATTCAAGAACGAGATAATGGCCATGATACTTCTGTCACCTTTTCCATTGCTTCTATATACAGCTCAACATAACTGCCAACTTTTTCTCCTAATGCCTTTGTTGTTGAATGTGACTCTGCACCCTGAGCATCAGGAATGACGGAGCCATATCCTGAACCTGAAGTAAAGTAATGAACAAAAGTACAAGAAACATTCTTCATGTTAATTTGTGGCCATGTGTTGCTGAAATGGCTTGTTATCTTTTGGTTATAAAATAATGAATGTTTTCATTATAAACACAAGAAGTTCAAAACCCAATGAAAGAAATTTGAGCTCTTGCAAAGGAACCCAAAGTGTTAATGAGCCATGTTACTCCATGATCAGTGAAAAAGAAGGAATGCAAATGGAGAAAATATTAGTCCCAGCTATAAAATGCTCCAAATGTTATCTGAAAAATGGAAATAAATCTTCCCATCCAATGTATATGGTCATTTTTGCATTCAGGCAGGTTATAATGAAACCCATCAAACACTAAGTACCATATGAAAGGCTTTATGAAACAAGATAAGCTAACAAACCAGGTTCTTTTGCTATGAAACTCAAGACTCGATTGATGAAATTTCCTAGATTGCTCAGCAACTCGCTGTTCAACTTTGCTTGCAAATCAGCCCATGTAAACAATGTGTCCGATACCTATCCATAGCAAATAAAATAAGCACCCAGTTCTCTTTCTCACTATCTCTCTCTCTTTTTTTCTTTTTTTTTTCCCCAAGTTTCAATGGGCAGAGGATTTATGGAGATACAGTGGAGTATAACATTGTAAAGGAAACGATGCCAAGAGCTTACCTCTGGCCTATTTGTCAGCAAATAGTATCTCCATACTTCTACAGGAATATTCGTATGTTTTGCGTCATTTCCAAAAACTCCAACACCCTTACTCTTAGAGAATTTCCCTAGATATCACAGAGAAAACATTTAGACAGTAAAACAATTGAAAAAAGGTTTATGAAACACAATGAAGTTATGCCACCCTTACTCTCCCGTATTATATTTTAGCTCAACTGAATGTTACTAATATTTCAAATAATTACCTGCTTCATAGTTCAAGTATTCTGTAACGCTGATGGTCTTCATCAAAGTCCACTTTTCACCAGTTCCAAGAAGAGTGGACGGGAATATTACCTGAAAATTTCTCATCCCCAATCACCAGATGAAATATTAAATTACACAGAACAAACTACAAATACAACTCATTACAAGATCTTGCTAATAAATTATGACTATATGGAGTATTTCAAGGCATGTGAGTGGCCAAAAACTACATCCAGAAATAAGCGACTAATCATATATATATACATATACATCTATATATATATATATAGCCAACATCAATTTATAACAGGAGCAATTATTTTAGTCAAACATGTATGTTTAAACTCCAACTTCGTTACTATATTCACCTCCCTTCATCTACTATGACTCCTTCCAATAACCCACATAGTTTATCGTCTATTCCCAAAAGGATACACACAAACCATTCACGATCCTTTACGTGGAAACTTCACACACCTGAAACTGGATCAAATTCAACGGACTCCCAAAATATCAACACTTCCAGTGCTTTTCTTTCATTGGAAATGAAGTATCCAAGATAATAAAACAGCTTCTACAGTCTGCCACCTTAAGCTGCAGCCACATATAATGTCTCCTCAAAGAAGATGTACAGGATACATCCCGCACCTATCTGAATAAATAAATTTGGAAGCCTGGCATCTAAAAGTTTAATAATAAAAAAGTAGCAAAGGCTTTCCTGAAACAAACTATAAATTCTTTTTGGGTTTAGGAAATACAATACATTGCCTAGGTAAAATTTCATAAACTATAATGCAGCTATGCCCATTGTAATTACAGTGAAAAAAGTTATATTTATGGAAAGATATACTAATTGGTTATTCTTCTAGGACAATTGCAACTATGCCAACATCAACCTAGGTGTAGTTGAAAATGCATAATAGTTGAACAATCAAAGGGAACGGAGACATAACACATAATTGATGGACTCAGACATGAACATCTCCTACTAAGTAAAAGATATAATATAAAATTTAAGGCCATCACTGCACAAAAGAAATGATCCTTATGCAGCCTCATCTGAGGTATCCTACAATTTTCAATTGGTACCAAAGCAATTTTAAAATTGACTTTGGAAGTACATGACTTACAGTATGAAAAGGCACATTATCCTTGCCCATAAATTGATAAAGCTCAACATTTTCAGGATTCTTCCACCATTTTTCCCACTCAGTTGTGTAGCAGGAAGTGATAGAGACATATCCAATAGGTGCATCAAACCATACATAGAAAACCTAAAATCATCATTGTGAATAAAACTTGTGATTTTACCAGGAATGGAAACACACTAGCAATGATCACATTTTGTTACTTGACAAGAATCAGAAATAGTTAATATAAAGAAAAACAGGGAACAAGCCACTTTCTCAACTCACCTTGTCTTTGAATTTCTCAAGTGGGACGGGGACTCCCCACTTCAAGTCTCTTGTAATACACCGTGGTTTCAGCCCTTCTCTAAGCCAAGCATTTGTTGCTTGGATAGCATTCTGACTCCATCCTCCAGCCATTGACGTGCTGTTGATATAGTCCTCTAATTTGTCCTTCAACAGGGGAAGCTCGAGAAACAAGTGATTTGTTTCACGAATATGTGGAGTATTCTGACAGACCTGTTCAGAAAGCAAGTCCAGAGTTCGGATTCAGTTGCCTAAATTTCTTTGAAATTTGATTCTTTCTCTCTCTGCTCTTTTTTAGAGGCGAGTTTATGTCAATCCCTAACCATTCACTGCATTGCTTTTAAAGGAACAGTCAAGTAAATCCAAGTCTTTCAAGAATCTAACGAGGCAGATGTCAACTCATGAGATTAGATCAAGTTTTAAGATAATAAGATTATGAGCCAACCTTGCATCTTGGGCCCAGTAGTTCAGTCGGATTTAATAGCTTCCCACACTTTTCACATTGATCTCCACGTGCAGAATCATAATTACAACCCGGTGTTGGACAATTACCCTCCACAAACCGATCAGCTAAAAATCTTTGACATTTATCACAGAAAAGCTGCATGAAAAAAGAAGATTTAGTTGACAAACTTCCAAATGATTATAGTAACCTACACAAATCCCTCATCGAGGCAGAGAAGAGTCGGTCAAAGTACATAACAACATGGAGCCCTGAAATCAAAAGAAAATTTAGGCATAAGACAACCGTGCACCTGCTGCATCGTGTTTTCAGAAAGCCAATTATTCTCCAACAGTTTCTTGAAAATTGCATGGCAAATTTCAGTCTGCTGAGAACTTGATGTGCGCCCGAACTCGTCAAAGCTTATATTGAACCACTCGTATACTTCTTTGTGAATAGCATGATATCTACAAAGCCGAGAAAAGTAAAGAGTGGACATAAACTTAAAAAGAGACATATTCTCATTCAGCCCTATGTAGTTTAAACAACAGTAAATTAAGATGATTTTGTCACATTACTCCCTCAGAAAATGATGCTTTTCTTATATAGAAGTACTAATGCAGAGTCCAACAGTAATGACTAAGATATACACATGCCAGTTTTCCTACCAGGATCATTCATTTTAAACATTTCCATCGGTACGATAATTATCTGCAATTTGCATTGCTCGAGAGTTGAGCCCAATGTAAAACATAGAATTAAGGCTTCTAGACAAATGGAACAAGTGTCACCAAACTTAAAGCACTATCACCTGTCCTTGACATCATTAAAAATAAAAAAAATACTTCGACTATATTGAAGATTACTTTTATTTGACAAGCACGTGCTCATGTTTTCATGGTAAAACCCAGGATATAAAAATGTACATTACAGAGATATATCCTGAATATGCTAAAGTAACAAAATAGTCCTTTTTCCCTAAACATTAATGGCTGGCAAATCTTTCCTTACCCTGAAGGCACTGAGAGTGAACCACAAGTCAAAATCAGAATTGATTCTCCAAAAGCACATTCAAGATTCATAATTGACGCAAAACATCCCTACCTTTGATAGGTTTTGTGCAAAACGTCCCTACATTTCGTTTTTTGATGCAGAACGTCCATACCTTTCA
>CAIGRH010079524.1:0-10802 GCA_903798295.1 Fraxinus nigra
AAGCTTGAAATAGTAGTTGAGTGGAGCTGATTTCTCGCAAGGTTTAGGTTTGATTTGTGTCTTGTTCTTGGCTATTTTGGATAGATCTCTTGATCGATGATCCGAGCTAAGTGGTGGTTGATTCAGCCCGGTTTTCTAACTCTCTATGGAAGATGATTTGCATAAACATGGAAGCTGTTCCTGAGCCTAAAGCATCTAACATTTTCAGCCAGTGAAGGAAGGGAAGTAACATTTATGTCCACTTTTGCTTTCGATTCTTACATTTCAGTTTCTATGGTTTCTGTTATACATTTTATACATGCTAAGTGGTATAGAGGAGTTGAAGCTATATTTAACTGTAAATGTATGGTGCTTTGAACATTGAACTGTGTATTGTGATGATTGGAGACTATAACTTGCTGTAAATTCCCTAACATACACAATAAAATTTGATATTTGGAAAATAAGGAAATTAACTAAAATCTACAAAATAAGAAAACATAAACACTTGAGATTATTGTAAGAAATTGTTAAGAAGTGCAGCATTTTGCTGCAATGTGATGTTTTTGGGTCTCAAACATTACATACAAATTCGGAACCAAGTTGCTCAATAAGCTCTCCTCGAATCATAAATTATTTTTTTCTGTTCCAGTTTTTTTTGCAAGTCTGAAGAGGACATCTTTCTCCTCTAATATTATATTTCTAATGATTCATGTCCACTATTATTATATTTCTAATGATTCTATTAACAAAATTTCTATTAACTTATCAGAAAAGAAAAATAGGATTTAACAAAAACAGGGGATCATACCTTCTTCTCAGCTTCTAAAATTGCATGATAGTCCTTTGCCGAACGTTGTAAAGCTCTCAGTGCATGATTTCTGTTCCAGAATGATGCAAACATATACCTGACACGACCTAGAAGAAATAAATGGATGATAAGGCTTATACATGTACAAAAAAGTCCACATCATAAATGGAAACGTCTAGACACAAAATCAATGCATAGTTTTGGCTTATAAATTATTATCTGCAAATGGCAATGCCAGATTAGAGCAGTTATACAATTGAAACTGATAAGTGGATATTAGTTTATCTAGCAAAATTATTGTGTCCCAGATCATGGACAAACCTCACCAGTGCCCTCCTGCCCACCCCAAAAAGGAAACTAAAAGACAGAGCTTCCAGAAACAGATCGTCTATTACCACTTTCCCTTACAACAAAATATAAAAATGAGTTATGATCTAGACCTTTTTTTTTACTTGAATTGTTAGATCTCTAAAAAGACTTTTTCAAATGCAATATGAACATTGAAACATGTCACTGTGACTACCAAAAGAGATAGAAACATTTTTCACTCTAAAGTACATAAATTTAGGTGCATTTTAGAATCCCAACAAGATTATTTCCTATTTACTCTTTTCTTTCTCTTGAAGTACATATTTTTGCAAGTCAGGTTTTCGAAGCTTGCCAGTTTCAGATTTAATTGTCCAATGTTGTTCTTTAGCTTGGAATTGAGGGTTTTCAATCTAACATACTATCCGATACTATGCATACTGTATGTTTTTCCTACACATAAAATTCAGATTTAATTTCACTATTTCATGATTTGCGTCCAAGTTCCATAAACCCTGAGTCACATGTTTACCACATCCACTTACTGCCTACTCATATTTACACTGTTTCACAGTAACACAACCAACAAAGCGAAGGGATCCAGTGTATAGAAGACACTATGCATGAGATCATTCTATTTGCAGTTTACTTACACGTATGCCTAGAGAAAAATAACGAAAAGAAGCAATGGAATTGACCAATTAACTTGAAGCTCAATGTTATTAATGAAATAAAATAAATAAATTTTTAAAATGAGAACTGATATGCACTTAAGACTTCAAAGTCAACTTTTTCTATCCAGATCCAATTTTCACATAATGGCATGTGCCAACTACCAATAGGCTTCGCAAGTGACAAATAACATCAGGCCTACTCTAACTAACACCACAACTTTTTTTTCGTTCAATAAGAGAGACGCATTTATATTGGTCTCAACATATCTACATGTCATTGAACCATTATATATTTCACAACAGGAAGTAATTAGAGTCGAGTACATCACTCTGGGGCTTCACAAAAAATGCAGCATTATGAAGGAACAATATCCTAGAGTGTGCCCAGAAAAGATTGAACTGTGGAATCTAGACATTGATATATATTTCAAATCAGAAAGCAATTAAAGTAGTCCTGTGGGAAATAGAAATTTCCTTAACTGACAGTAACAATAATTGCAATGCCAAATTTAAAAGTGATATCAACTTCTTTTCACCTTTTGACATCACATCAGATTATACTTTCTATTAGACTAGTGAAAAATTTGAAAGGTGCATATGTAAAGAAGAATTTTTGCAGATTCTTATAAAGTAGTTGACTACATGCTGCATTCAAGCATATGAGAGATTATAGATAAAAATCAATACAGTAACTTAGATGGAAAACATAATTACTAACCATCAGGATTTCCTAAAGGAGGCACGCCATGTCCACCAGCACCCATACGAAGAATTATTGTAATAGCTGGATTGATAAATGCATGCTGGCTCCTCCTTATCTGAAATGGCAAAACTTAAAGATTCAGTCAATTTATCCATACATTTAGAGCACACTGGCAATATAAAAGGGTCAGCATGACAAGACGATATGGAAGCAGCATTTACCTCATCTATGTCTCCAATTGGTATAATTACCTGCCAAAATGGAAACATAAACATAAGAAAAGAGGCAATGCCTGGAAAGATCAAGTAGCATACAGCTGAAGTCCAAAACCAAAAGGACAATGACCAGAGGCAAAGCCAGGCTGCAATAAATATCATTTAAGCTGGGCTGATATGTAGATAAAAAATTACATAAAAAATATTTAAGGAAAAAAATTAAATGGGCCTTGGGCTGGCCTGGGTCACCCCTTAAATCCAGCTCTGACAATGACAAGCTTTAGCAAGTGAATTATTCATTTCAAACCAGATGCTTGAAAATAGTATAGCCATCAATATTTATCTTTACATAGATGTGTGTGAAATTTGACTCGTTCATTGGATGGTTTCTAAGAAAATTGGCACTCCACCGTAGTTCCGAAGCTCAAATTGAAGTCCTGCAACTTTAAGCAAATGCCTCAATAAGAAGTGGACCCAGAGTTTAGGTTTTGAGAAAAAAAAATGAATCGACCTTTTACTAAGAGCAGTGAAGAAAATATGACAATTGTTTCCTTGGAATGTAGTCTACGTCATTGAGGTATCACATGGTGCTTGGAGGCACCAAATTCCTGATCAGATATCAGATTTTTACATAAAAGAGCTATGTTATCACAAGGTCTACACTCGAGTGTTTTCAATGAATTTTGCTTAGGTGAGGCAAAAAGGTATAGAGGTGGTGTGTCAAGATGAATTTCCAAAAGGCACCACAAAATACCTCCAAATGTAGATCATTGAAAATAAGATAAAATTGTAAACGGTCATGGAGACTGACTTAACTTTCAAGACTTCTCTGTATGACTAAAATGCATGTGCGCCATAATGCATTCTTTACAGACTTACAGCGACAGCGGAAGGCCTCTGTAATGCGACTTTTTGGAGTGAGGTATTCAAGTTCAGGTGAATTCTAATAAGTGTTCACCTTTGAGATCAAGGCAAGCCTCAAGGAGGCTTTTATGCACCTATGCTTATGCACAATACTCAAAAATCAAGTTAAGTAGATTTCTTTCAACTTTTGAGTTCATAAACCTTCAAAATGATGGTTTTCATGCATTCCACCTCTCTATTTTATTTTTTCTCGAGGTATTAGCGGTTATCCATTTATTCCAGTTTTATAGCTTATGTCATTAATAATTAATAGTATTATACCTATTATTAAAAATTTACATAATTAACTCGTGGCAAATGCAATGCTTAAGTCTCTACCAAAGGAAACTAGGATATCAACATAAGTCTTTAATCCAAGTGTCATTTCTTAGTTTAGTTTATGCATTGTTGAAGATAAGATTTAAATGATATACGCGTGGCCTACCACTTAAGCTTTAGACCAAACGGTTCATCATGGTACAGGTACAAAGTAAGTGAACAAGTCTCACTGCTCATTTATCAAAAAGCATGCACTTGTAATGCTTTAATCGGAAAAAATGAAGCATACCTACATGTGAGGGGTCGTGTTGAAGATGAGATTAAAATGATACACATGTGGTGTTATCTATTAGCTTAAGCTTTTAGACCAAGTAGTCCATGCTCGGTAACCCAAATTTCAGGACACGTAATAGTAAAATGGGCAACATGAACAGTTAAGAAAATCTTTTGAGAACATAAGATGTAGGGATCTGGCTATATGCACAAAAGTTCAGAAAACAAACAGCTGATGCTATATTTCCAAAGGGACGCCATCAACTTTTCAACAGAGCTCTTGAGAATATGATGTATGAGGACCAGTTACATGTGCCAGACAATAAGAATATTATATATCAAATCCTGAAAACTTTAGCCAGAAAAATAAAATAATGGCAAAGGTCAAGTGATTTCTTTTTGGAAAAAAATGCTCTCTGAGCAGAAGCTAAATCAATAATGGCAACCAAAGTTCAGAGATTGACCTTCATTTGCTTTGAAAATACATTAGAATGGAAGCAGATGTGCCATGCTGATACGTACATGCGGCCGTGATATAAGAATGACCTCTCGAGTGCACATGAATAGCTATGTTCAACAACCTGAAAAAAATTCCATCATTAATATCATCAACTCAATTCAACTAAAATGAATCAATACATGATTACATTTTGCCCAAAACTAGACTATAAGCACTCCAAATAGATGTCAATAATTAAGCATGTCTTCGAAATAAGTTAATGACCATGCCTCGTCGGGAAGAAGTTTAAATATTGTTTGTAGTGGCCCAGGTTTCTGATGAACAAATGTAGGCCCTTGTTTATCCTTAGACCTCCTTCGTTTGTTAGCACCAGCATAGCCATTCAAATCCCTGTAAATGAATCAATTACAATGGCTCAAGAACACAAGTAGCTTACTGAAAAAGAAATGCCATTGAGGAAATAATTTTTTAGATTAGCATTCATATATAAACGGCTCAGGAACATCAGTAGCTTACTAAAAAAGAAATGTCATTGAGAACATGGCATGATAACTTTTCAGATTAGCATCCATAGGTAAACAGAGAGAACCAGATCCATTCGTTAAGTTCCAGCAGAAAAATATACAATAGATTGACCTGTAGGAAATTGCATGAAAATGGAATACTCAATTTTTTTCCAAAGATTTATATAGCCCTTGTTTGAGCCCCATTTTAGGGAAAATGTATTTTAGAATAGTAGATTGATGGAGAATGAGTGGTTAAAAATTAAGGAAAAGTTTTGGATTTACGTGTAATATTATTTTATTGGAGAATGTGTGGTTGAAAATGATTTTTTAGAAAAATGGAGCTCAAACAACCCCATAATATGTGTTTTAATAACAAATAGCAAATTTTAGCACTTGCAGAACTCAGAACACATCTAAGGTTAAAAAGTAGCATAGCTTCAAACATTCAGATGAATGTTACTAAACCCAAAAAATTCCTACACTTCCCCATGCAAAAGAATAAGCATTTTCAAGAACTATAACTATGTAAACAAAAGAACCACTTAACAGGACTATCAAAACAAGAATGACAGGGGAATTATTATAGAAAAAGAAGTAAACAAAACCATACCCGGAAGAATGCACATGTAGCTTTTGTGTTTTAATATCAAGACAGACCTGAATAGAAAACAAAACATGTCGGGAATGGCGCACAAAATAACTTTCACGCGAGGTGTAATAAATCTTCAAACAGAATTTAAACAACGTGATACCTGTCCTGATGTACTGTCCAAAGAATACCATACAGCACCAGTCTGTCCTTCATTTTCCACATGAATTGTCGCTGAACCAAGAACTGCACTTTTCCAAATTATATCCCAATCATATATTGTCACATTAATCTGCCAATACAATTTACATAAAAGAATCAGTTCAAGAACCAAAACTACAGACCACATATCTGCTACAATACCTAGACATGCACATTCAAGGAACATAAAAAACTGCACTTATAAATCTGCTTATAATTATTGAACTTCCCATTTTCAAATTCAGAAAACCCTTATGTAGATTGGTATGCAATATTTTAAGAGCTTGTATAGTTCAAATTCTACACTAATATATAGATACAGGTTCCAGTGAAGTTTTTCAGAAATCAAAATTATATCCGTACATATTCGATAGCCTAAACAACACGGCTTCGTATTCATACGCATTGAATCTATTCCATCTAGCATTATCTAAACTTTGATTTGTAAAGGGATAAAATGAAAAAAAAGTTTTCTTTTGTTTTGATAACAAAAAATTTATCGCAAAATTGGCCTCAACCCATCATAATGTGATCCAAATGACAAGTCATATTTCACACTTTTAATCACAAGTATGGGTGTAAAACAACTACCTGTACAGGAAGTTCATCCACAGAAAAATTGAACTCCTCTCCCCACATAGGATTTCTAGAGCCAGGAACCATTGAACTGCACACAATCACCAGATGAATCTTAAGGATATGCATACAAACCTTTGTATTAGTACGCAATAAAGGTACATCAGATCTCAAAATGAGACGTACATATCATGCATACAAGAAAACAATGAATACATTTAAAACTCTACCTGACCAGCACTTAGGTTACATAGCTCAAAAATTGTAAAGGATCAATTAATGCAATTCTAAAAGACTTCATATCATCAAATGCAATAGTCGTCGTGCAGACAAATTTCTTTAAAGTAATTTATTCATTATCCCAATGTGTATGAGATGGAAATTGAAACATAAAAAATGTGTATAATTAAGAAATAGGGGATATAGCTCACGAAGTTAAAAACAAGATGAAAATAAATATCATTTCCCACAAAAAATCAATTTGGAACCCACCATGTTTCCCAGTTAAACCAAGAGAAAGCAAAAAGCAAAAACATAGTATTCAAAAATGAGTTCACTTCATTCAATTGGCAATATAACAAGTAAACAAAGCAAACTAAATGTAGATCTAAATATATGCTAGAAATTCACGGTGTATTCAGAAACCACAGTATAAAATAACAAAAAATAGGAATCTTTTATGTTGCTAAAATCCTGTATTTAAATGAGTGCAAAATTAGCACTAAAAATACCCCTTAAGGAAGTTTGAATCGCCAAATATAATCAACTAGAAATTAAACACGGAAAACAATAACTGCTAATATAGATCAATGATAAAAACAAACGTCAATATCAAATGACATTGATGCTAACAAATATTCGTGTTCATCCTATATCATAATCAACTTGAAATAAGTAGAGGAATGCAGTGTGCCTCTTCAAAATCATTAATTCTTCAGGCCAAGACAGGACCAAATCAATGGCATTCACCTGAAGCGCTTTTCTGCACCACAAGTGATAATTGCATAAGGATCTGATGTGCCATTCAAATTTGCACTAATAAGATTTTTTGCTGCTAAAAGTTCCACCTGAAATTCGTGAAATGATTTCTTAAGTGTTAATTGGACTAAGATAGTTGCAAAGGGCTCCCTTATTAGTAAAAACAGTACAAGAATCACTAAAATGCCCAAAAAACCAAAGGTAGTGGCCAGCAATAGGAATAAAAGTTACCTTGATTAAATATGCGGAATTAGTTTGAGGGTCTTCCTTAAACTGGCCCATCTACAAAATCAGTGCACAACTGCATGTCAAACAAGTGATAAATTACTCCGGGAACTAATACTAGTGAATGAAATAAAATAGAACATTGCAAGTCAACTAGATGATTAAGCCTTATTATAAACATAAATAAGAACTCTCAGATATAGAAAGTGCACAAGCAAATTTATCTATAAATAATATTCTTATATGCTGCGCTGTTCATGTTTGCAATAATTGGCACCTAAAAGTAGGTTATCATAATATTTTATTAATTAATATAACCCAATCTATCATAACCAATGGGTAAACAAAACATGATCTAACAATTACCATTTCAAGAGTCCATTTATAGCAATCGATCATTAGAAGAGAAAAACTTGAGCCTGACACAAAATTTGTTAACATTCTTTTCAAGTGCAACATTTGTTGTGCATTTATAATCCTTGTCCTGAGTCAAAAGTATATATAAACTCCTCAAGCAAATCAAATATTCAACAAATAAATTTAGCCAGAAGGAGCTCACCACCAAGTTATGTATAAAAAACTCAATAATATATTGCTAATAAAACGTCAATGAATGATTCTAACTACCTTGTCTAGCCACCATGCAACTACACAACCAGTAGATTTTGCCATTAGTCATAAACTTCGCCAATCCTCGTTACAATTTCCACAACTCGATGTTATAAACATTTATTATTAAATAATAACCATTTAGAAATTGTATTAAACTTAAACTTAACAACATTATAATAAACTATAATGTAAAAATGATCCATTACTTCGGCAAACATAAAATTACTAAGAAGTATAAATTTTCAAATATTCATATTCTTACTGGTTACAAATGAAGTACAAAAATAAGTAAATCTTAAGCTTAGCCAATAAAAACCACTGTTAAGTTCCTCAACTACTCTCAAGGAAAAAAAAAACAGAGAGACGAAAATAGAAATCTTCAAGAGAAATCAACTTAATTTTTTGAACAGGAAATTATGTTAAAAAAAATCGACGTCAAAGTTGCAACTATCAATCCAAATTAGCGAAAATAACAAATATGACCTTGTCTTTATCGTCAATTACATCTCCACTGCCACCGGAACCATCAACTGACATCCGATCAAAGCAACCACCACACGCCTCGCTATCTAGAGTGAAAAACCAGTACGCCACCAACACAAAGGCCACTGCCGCCATCGTGACTTGCACCTCCCACCATGAAGGCATCAGAAACTCCATCACTGCATCCAGCACCATCATTTTATTCATTTCTTCAAAATTCTCTTCTTGTTGCTCGATTTCTCTTCCAATTGTGATCAAATTTAGCGTAAAACTATTCAATTATACCGTATACACGGTCGTGTATATGTACTCGAGGAAAAGTCAAAGAAATGGGCAAGAAATTGCGCGAAAAGTACAAAATGTTGAACCATTTGCATTGACATTTGAGGAATTTATAATAATGAAATTATGAATTAGAGAAAATGGCCCGAGGCGGTTAAGACTGAAGAGTTATAAATTGGGGATTAAAAGGAAATAATAGTGTAATACGAAGGGTATTTATGGAAAATGACTTAGAAAATGAATTTTATTTGTTTTTAAATTTTAGTTTAGCCATAAGAAATAGAGAAGAGAGAGCGACGTTTTGCATTGGTCATAACGGAAAGTCAAGATTCAAGTTTTGTATTGGAGAAATTATATGAAGTAAGAAAATATATTTTTTTTAGAAAATATGCGGTTAAAAATTATGATTACACGTAAAAAATTATTTTATTGATAGAATATCTATGTTTCTAGTTATGTAAAAAGAGATGTTGAAAGAGTGAGAAAAGACGATGGGACGACTGAAGTTTTAATTATTAGATATATTGTTTTTAGGGAAACGTACATAGGGGACACCATGTGTCCATTATGGATACCATTACGGTATCCATAATACTGAACATTTAGATAGACACCAATATCATGACCTTTCTTTATCATTTTATAGTATAAGGGTGGGTTTGAGCTACATTATTTTGGAAGAATGTATTCTGAAATAGTAGATTGATGGAGAATGTATGATTGAAAAAGAAGAAAAATTTATTGATGTGATGGAAAATATTATTTTATTGAAAAATGAGTAGAAAAAGAGTTATAAATTGGGGATTAAACTGAAATAATAGTGTAATACGAAGGGTATTTATGGAAAATGACTTAGAAAATGAATTTTATTTGTTTTTAAATTTTAGTTTAGCCATAAGAAATAGAGAAGAGAGAGCGACGTTTTGCATTGGGCATAACGGAAAGTCAAGATTCAAGTTTTGTATTGGAGAAATTATTTGAAGCAAGAAAATATTTGAAAATGTTGAAAGAGTGAGAAAAGACGATGGGACGACTGAAGTTTTAATTATTAGATATATTGTTTTTAGGGAAACGTACATAGGAGGCACCATGTGTCCATTATGGACACCATTATGGTGTCCCTTATGTACACCAATAATAATCCTTGTTCTTATCTCTATCTGCATTTTTTTTTTTGTTGGAATAATGTTATCTAACATTAATATTATTTAACAACGCTCTAATTGGCATGTCATGATATGTCCTATTAAATATATCATGCATTCTAACTTCTAATTGAAGCAATGAATTGAATTAATACCACACAAGTGTTGACCTTAGACTCTTGTTACCGTTACTCTTTTTTTTTTTTTTTCTCTCTCTTTCATTTTTTCTCATTTTCGATTTTCATGCTAGAGTAATTTTTTTCTTTGGTAATATGTATGTACTACTATACGATAACATATTATAAATTATAGTGAAAATACTTATCTTCATACGCTCTTGGTATGTAATACTGAACATTTAGATAGACACCAATATCATGACCTTTCTTTATCATTTTATAGTATAAGGGTGGGTTTGAGCCACATTATTTTGGAAGAATATATTTTGGAATAGTAAATTGATGGAGAATGTGTAGTTGAAAAAGAAAAAAAAGTTATTGATGTGATAGAAAATATTATTTTATTGAAGAATGTATAGTTGAAAATGAGTAGAAAAATAAAAATGAAAATTTTAATGGGTACCAAACATGTGCTTTATGTAA
>CAIGRH010079531.1:0-10368 GCA_903798295.1 Fraxinus nigra
GTTAAAGAGGCATACGGTCCCAATGTGTGAAGCAAGAACCTTATTACCATTAGGGAGATTTATGAATGTGTTGACAGACTTGGGTGTAGAACAATATGGGAGTGGTGAACAGATCATGTGATCTGTCGCACCGGTGTCTAGGATCCAGGATAAGTTGAGGTGTAAGATGGATGAGGCAGAGTTGCAATAACCTGATTGTGACATAGGGTGCATTTTACCAGAAAACTGAGATGTGGAGGTAACATTAGCTGCAGGCTGAACATTGTTCTAGGTAGAAAAATCGGATGATGTTGGATTAGAAAGTGCCATTAATTTTTGAAATTCCTCTGGAGTGAAAGAAAACCTTGGTTACTTTCCTGTTTTGCAAGAACAGCATGTGCAGAGGCATTCCTTTTTCCTTTTGGTCCAGTCCAGCCAGGTGGATATCTATGAAGTTGGAAACATTTATCTACTCTATGTCCACTATAGCCACAATAGGTGCAGTGTAAGTTAGATGTTTTATGCCTATCCTTGAACGTTTTTGGCTGGTAGATTGGCTGATTAAAATGTTTGGCCATCAAAGCATGTGTCTAATTATATGTGCCAGTATTTGTGATTTGCCTCTGGCTTTCTTTCTGCAGTAATAGAGAAAACACCGTGCTCATGCCTGGCAGTGGAACCATGAGTAGCAATTGGCTTCGACTAGTTGCAAAGGAATCATTTAACCCAATCAAGGACTTGAGGACATAGTCAGACTGTTGTCTGGTTTGTAAAAACTTGAATAAATCACAAGTGCATGAGGCCATTTTTCCACATGTACAGGTTGGAAAAGGTCTATAGTTGATGTATTCATCCCAAAGAGTTTTAAACGAGCTAAAATATTCAGTGATGGATAGAGAACCTTAATTTATACAGCTCAAAGACTTTTCTAGATGAAAGACCATTGGTCCATCACTCCTAAGATATCTTGTCTTGAGCTCATTCCAGAGATCCATGGCAGATGTTACAAATAGCAGACTGTTTCGTATCTCCTTGGAAATAGAATTCATCAGCCATGATAGAACCAGATTGTTCGCACGTAACCAAGCTGTGTGTTCGATAATCTGATCAGTAGGAGGAGAAGTGATGGAACCATCAATGAATTTGATCTTGTTCTTGACCGTCAATGCGATGCTGATAGATCGACTCCAGGCTACATAATTTTCTCCACTAAAAATTTCTGATACTAATAAAGTGCCAGGATTGTCACTTGGATGAAGATAATACAGACTTGAAGAGTCATCTGAGGGATTGATATCAGAATTCTCAGAATTCATTTTAGGAAGCTTTGCAGAAGAAAAAAAAATTCCAGAGCAGAATTTTACAAAGAGGAGATTGATCTTGCGGAGAGCATTAGCTCTGATACCATGTTGATTATCAAACTCATCTTGAAGATAAAGGATAGAAGAAGAGGAAGACAGAGAACTACAGAAACTGATCTTTGAAGATCAATTATTATTTACTGAAGAATAGAGGGAATCCGAATTGATGAATTACATCAAGTATTGGACTACCTTTTTATACTACATAAAAATTTCTGATACTAATAAAGTGTCTGGATTGTCACTTGGATGAAGATAATATGGACTTGAAGAGTCATCTCAGGGATTGATATCTAAATTCCCAAAACTCATTTTAGGAAGCTTGTAGAGAAAAAAAATTCCGGAGCACAATTTTACAAAGAGGAGATTGATCTTGCAGAAAGCATTAGTTATGAAGGTTGAGCTCTAATACCATGTTGATTATCAAACTCATCTCGAAGACAAAGGATAGAAGAAAAAGAAGACAGAGAACTACAGAAACTGATCTTTGTAGATCAATTATTATTTACTGAAAATTGAGGGAATCCGAATGAATTACATCAAGTATTGGACTACCTTTTATACTACATGCTAACAGAAATTTGAACTGCAATAACTAACATTTAACCAATTGGAATAACAATTTTTAACTATCTCAACTGAAGTAACCGAATCTAACTAATTCAACTAGGATAACTAACTCCTATCTTCTTTGAGCTAATTCTTCTTTTTTTTTCAACTCCATGCTGTCAATGTGTGAAGCAATACTCCCAACACTTTTCAAGTTCGATTATGTCATCTAACTTTAAAGTTGTGCATCCACCACTGGTAAGAGCTCTTATGTTATTCACTATTTCACTTCATACCTGCACTAGTGTTAGTGATGAAGTTGAAAAGTTTGCTGAAGAAGACTTCAATTCTAAAGCTTCAACATGGGTATAACTTTCTACTAGACCGCAATTTTTTCCCAACTATCTAATTCTAATGTGCAAAAGAGTATAAAGTAAACAATTTTAGGTGTGTTTGAGCCACACTATTTTGAAAGAATGTATTCTTGAATAGTAGATTGATGGAAAATGTGTGGTTGAAAAAGATGAAAAATATTATTTTATTGAAGAATGTGTAGTTGAAAATAAGTAGAAGGATAAAAATGAAAATTTTAATGTATACCAAACAGGGGGCTTTAACAGTAAAATGAAGTCCCCAGTTAATATGCTTATTAGTTAATTCATTTATGTATAAACAACTCACATGCATTCATTATGTAATGCGGAATAAAATAATGTTATCTAAAACCAATAGGGTTAAAGAGTAATCTAAGTGTCAGCACATCATACGTCCTATTAAATGAGCTATATTTCCTTATATTTAATTGAACATGTAATTTAATAATATCGGTACTGTCACATGTTGAACACCGGTGGTTCTAAAATACATTACTCATAATAGTAATGTTGCATTGCTTACTTTAGAATATGCGCTCATTGAACCTCTCCAAAACAATAAGTTCTAAATTTGCTTTAAATTAAGAGACCCAACTTAATCTTTTACCTTTTTCACTGCCATTATTCCCATTCCCTGTCCATTATAAAAAACCATTTACAGGAAAGTGAAAGCAAAATGCTAATGTACAGGACCAGGGTGCTCATCACTTGGATATGGAGCCATGGAAGAACTGGGACCTTTCAGAGTCAACAGTGATGGAAAGACGCTGTTTAGAAACCAATATTCCTGGAACCAAGGTAAGCAAACTCCACATACATCAGTCCATCATCTCAGTGAGTATTTAATATTAAAACATCTATCTAATATCAAGTAAATGGCAGTGGCAAACGTATTATTCCTAGAGTCCCCAGCAGGGGTAGGGTTCTCATACTCGAACACGACCTCTGATTACAGAAACACGGGTGACAAAAGCACAGCCGCAGATTCTTATACATTCCTTGTAAACTGGCTAGAAAGATTCCCTCATTACAAAAACCGAGATTTCTATGTGACAGGAGAAAGTTATGCGGGTCATTATGTGCCTCAGCTTGCTTACACTATAATTTCAATGAAAAAGTACACAAATCAAGCATCAATTAAGCTCAAAGGCATTGCGGTAAGTTCAAACATCAAATTTCCTCTGCGCTTCAGAAAGACTTGCTGTCGATTGGTAGAAGTCTGATTACAAGTTTCAATTGGTGGTGCAGATTGGAAATGCCTGGATAGATAAGAATACAGGTATCAAAGGGATTTATGACTATTTATGGACTCATGCTTTGAACTCAGATGAAACCAATGCAGGGATCAACAAGTACTGTGATTATGTCACTGGTAGATTTTCATACCTTTGCAACAAGTATCGACGCAAAGGATCTCAGGAGGCTGGAAATATAGACATATATAACATTTATGCTCCACTCTGTCATAGTTCCACACCAAAATCTATTCCTGGTTCAGTAAGTTTTCCCCGATTGAGACACACGTTTATGCTTAATTTGTTTTTAAAATACAGAAAAACCGAAATAAATAGGTACTTGTTGCTAGCTGCTCTCAGTTAGTAACTATTGATGAGTGATCACCCACTATCTGGCACGAAAGGTAGTCTGAAAGCTTCCTCTCTCCCAACAAGCAATTCTGAAATATTTATGTACTAAATATTGTCCAAAAACAAGTTAAATTTCAAAAGCTTCTATGGCTCTGCTTTTACTTGTTATTCATTATTTTACATTTCTCTGTAGTTAGAATAAAGAAGTTACCTCTATCTATCTTAATTTATTATCCCAGCCTATCTATTGTAACAAAACTTAAATGATCAGTTTTTTTTATTCTAACTGAAAGAAACTTCAAAATTAGGTGAAGGAATTTGATCCCTGTTCTGGAGATTATGTATACTCCTATCTAAATCTTGCCAAGGTGCAACAGGCACTTCATGCTATCAACACGTCCTGGTCACCTTGCAGGTACTTCTTTTTTTAGTAAGTAGCAGTATTATATCGTTTCAATGAAATTTCAGTTAACAATGACACACTAAGCGCTTATCTCAATGATTTGGGTGGGAAACATGAATCGTTTTCAGCCGTTCAATTCATTGCTAGATCTAGAAGATCCATTGAAATTTGAATAGCAACATGAAATTTCAATTAGATGATGTAAGCAGTTGTCTGTAAATTCATCATTGCCGCTGAGATACTATTAAAAAAAAAAATTATGTGAAAGACTAGTGAAGTTGTGACTGACTTAATTTGCATACAGTGACCATGAATACAAAGACAGCCCAACAACGGTTCTACCCATAATCAGAAAGCTTATAGCCAGCGGCATTCGCATATGGGTTTACAGGTGAGACATGACTTTAAATGTCAGCATAGCCTCAAACTCTTCGATTTTGTATACTTCATTGAGTTCTGTTGGCACACATTCTAATGTTAATATACAAATATGCATACATATGAAATTTTCCCTGTACAGACTAAATCCTCATTTTCTTCACCGCCCGCTAAATTGTAAATTACTTCATGTGAAAATGGCAATTGAAGATGATAGTTCAAAAAAACTTGCAGTGGAGACATGGACGGACGAGTTCCAATAACATCATCAAGGTACTCGATAAACACTTTGCATCTTCCAGTAGAAACCGCTTGGCATCCGTGGTACACTAACCAAGAGGTAATTGTACTACACTTATGACTCATCATCACCTTTGCATGCTCATATCTCTTTCTGTCTTATGCTAACTTATAGTCCTGTTATGGTCATGAAAATGCAACAATTCCTCGTGATACTGGCAGGTAGGAGGATATGTGGTTCAGTACAAAGGATTGACGCTGTTGACAGTGAGGGGATCTGGGCATACAGTTCCGAGTTACCAACCAGAACGTGCATTAACTATGATCTCCTCTTTCCTTGGGGGGAAACTACCACCATCCTCTTGATGGAACAACATTAGTCGTGTCTAAACAAAATTTGCACAAGCCTTCTGCGACTGAGAAAGTTGGCAATGGGGATAGAACTGAAGCCTCCGCTTCGGAATTTGGATCTCAACACTCATGTTTATAAACGAAAATGGGGGAAACAACAATGTAATCATGTAATCATCTATCGTCAATTATTCAGTTGCAATGAATGAATGTTGAAACAAAAAAGAAATAAAAGCTACTTTTGAAAATAAACAAAAAATGTCATCCCTGTCATAAGTTATTTTGTGTTTGTAAACTTTACACTATATTCCAAACAAGAAGACCACAAAATATATATTTCTCTTACATCATAAAGCACTGATTAACTGCGAACTATACCTAGAATTTCAATTAAATAACACAAATTTCCAATTTTAGAACAAAAATTCTAGCGCACATGCCATGACAATTTTAAAAAGAAAAATGCAGAGCGAGCAATCTAGCATTAAACAGCTTGCTGCTGTTTTGTTCCATGTTCACTGGTGACGGCTGATTTCGTACGTGGACCTTACGATGAAGAAGCTGAAACTTCAATTTTGAGGGGGGAAAAAAGGAGGGTGGGGGGGGGAATCTATATTCGGATCTTACATTCATGGTAACGTGAGATTTTGTTGAAAATTATTCGTCTTGTCCTCTTGATTAATCTGGGTTATTCATTAATTGTTTATATTTAATAAATTTAATAAAAAAATAATAATGTCTTATAGATCAAATTGATAGTTGAGACTTGTTTATAGTTTTAAAGAAATTGAGGTCTGTTTCTAAATTTATTTGATATTTTGCAATTATTTGAAATTATCATTTTCGTTGTATTTTCTTTATCTCGATTTGCATGAAAAGATCCCAAATTTGATTTAGGGGAGTAATTGTACAATCATCACATAATGCAAATCGAAACTTTTATATTAAGAGGGTGTGTGGTAGAGATTAAAATCAGATTAAAATTGAAAATATAACCGTTATTGCTGACTTTTATTAGACGGGTGGGACCCAATAACGACCATATTTTCAATTTTAATTGAATTTTAAGCCGTACCAAACAGGCTCTAAATCAGATCGTCGTCGGACTGGCATTGACCAATATAAATGCCAAGACTCCATTCGAACCAAGAGCCTCTGGCAAGGAAAGGGGGGGAGGGGGGGGTTCGGGCAAAAGGTCGATGGAAGAAGGGTTTGTCCAAAGTAGTCCCCACACCTCGGAAAAAGAACCAACAGGAAAATGCAGATTTACATAATGCACACAAGATAATCATGACGACGACATACCAATGTAAGATACTTTATTCAAGTCGAGAAGTTATTAGTTTGAGTCCACACTTCTAAACAAATGTTCAGTAAAATTCCTAGAGGACTACCTCAGTAGGGCAAAATTCAGTGCCACTCCACATTTGGAGTTGGATACAAAGATGCCAAGCCATGAGTGCTGTATTTCAGTGAACAACTTTTCAGCAGTCCTTCAGCTTACTTGCTGTTGGTGGGTTCCGTACACAGGATAAGCCCCATAGGCTGCTGCTGCATACATGCTTGGGTCATGATGGGGCGGCACAGCATATCCATAGCCATCGTAAAAAGGCCCTCCGTAGTATGCACCAGTCCACTGGTTTCCAAAATCAGCTCTCGACTGCAAAATCCCAATGCAGCAATTAATATATAGTCTAGCTTTTATGAGCATTATTTGGCTAAACTCAAGAAAAGTGAAGTTATCTTTACCTACAAATATGTGCTTGGAACTAACATTTTTCTTTCGAAATAAGTAAATTACTTATTTCAACTTTAACAACCACCTTATTTATGTACAAGTTTAACTGTTTAAGCTGAGCCCAACATGATCATACCTTCCTCACTAATGCTATTAGACATGGGCTCAAACCGGCCAACATCAATATTATGCCTAACATAACGAGGACAGTGAACCCTCCCATCCACCCCCAAGAAAGAAGAATAAGCAAACAGCCTCAAGAAACAGGCAAGAAAATGTACAGGTCAAATGACCTTATACGGAGAGAATGATTCTATAAAGCAGCCATTTGGAGCAAAATATACTAGTATTCTTTAATAAGCACGTCATAAGCTTTGATCAATGATCTTAACCATCAATTTATTTCCCTAACAAGATTAGATAAAAAATGAATTTTTTTCAAGAAAAAATGTAATATGAAAATCATAAATATTCGTTCACCTCTTTTTCAGAGAGAGAGAGAGAAAGAGTGCGGGCGTTTGTGGGGTTAGAGGGGTGAAAATATGTCTTGCCTGTTTATTTGCTGGATTACGTCCCCAAGAAAGCCGTACAGTTTTATTTCCAATTGTTGTACCGTTCAACTTCTGCAATGCCTCCTCGGCGTCATTTCTGTAAAATGTTCAGATTCATAATACTACAGCTGAAGTAGCTATGGACAAACCTTAGTATTACCTGCAACTACCAAGGATATCATAAGTAGTAAGTTACCTATTAGCAAATTGTACAAACCCACATCCTTTCCCAACTGGTATCTTTACAGATAATATTTCGCCATACTGCACAAATGGCTGCCTGAGATCTTCTTCGCTGGCATTAGGATCAAGCCCTCCAACAAAAATCTACAAGCATATATTAGCCAATAGGTATTGGAGACAATGAAAAGACAAGGAAAGGGACTGGATAACTGACTGTTGTGTTTAGGGTATCTCCATCAGGTTGCGAGCCTTGGGCTGAAACTCCATTTGAGTTCCCACCTATTAAACCAGCTTATAGAAATTAAATTTTTGAATTAAAATCCCAGACATAGGCAATTGGTTTAGTATACCACTCTCAACTCTCAGCATGCTCAGAAATTATTTGAACCGCCAAATAGCAAGCTGTCTTACGAAGAAATACAACAAATTAAGCCTCATTCCGAATAAATACGGGGTTGGGAGAATTTGCAAGAAATAAATTATATTATTTTGTTGGGAGAATCGAAAGCCCTTGATGACAAGGTTTCAAAAAATTTCATTTTATATCGTCAAAATATTGAAAAAAAAAATATCTGTGGCAGAACTAGAAGTGTAAGATTTCAATGCAAAGAGAGAGAAGCTAACTTTCACATAATTGCATTTACACTTAAACTCAAGATTTCTAGTGTCTAGAGACCAAGAGTTGAGTGAAGCACTTACTAAAAAAAACATGTAAAATCTTGTGTCCACTTAGACAATCTCATTCAGTTTTATGATTCTAATATTCTTATCCGAAGCTGGGCCCTACTCATGACTTCACAGATAGGGATCACTACACATCCCTTTTGTACGAATTAGAGAAAATTGAGCAGTAAAAGCAAGGTGTAGCTTTAAAATTAGTTACAGAAATTTGAAAATCGAAATCTGCAAAAACAGATCAGTGCAGATAAAACTGATATAAGCAGCTGCAAAGCAAACTAGTGAAAAAAAAGGTAAACACGAGTAAACTACCAAATAACATCTACATTCTAATTCAGATAAATATGCCCGGCTTTCGAAAGAGAAAAACTAGCTGTATATTTAAATTTTTCACAAGTTCAAATTTAATGTTTAAGACAGTATAGGTTACCAAAGAAAGGAACATGTACTCATCTAGGTATCTTAAGTATAAAAAGAGATATCCAGGTTTAGCTTGAAGATGCCACCTTTCAATGCTTTTATTTGGTTCAGTATAGGATAGGTATGATGAAAACTGATGTTGCCCTTTTTCTCCTTATTCATTTCAGGAATGCAGACACAAAACATATGCAAATTTTTTCCCTCTCTTCCTCTAAAGTTTGGGATGGAAATACGTGATGGGCATGGATCATTAACTAATAGCTGTCTTATTCATCATTTTCCTTTATTTTTTGCCCTCGCCAAAACATTGAAATATGCATCTCTGTACATCCTTCCACTTCTCTTCCTATTTCATTTCTTTCTACTACTCCATCCCACAGACCAATAGGTTGGATCCTCATAGTCAGTGAGAATATGTTAAATGGTGTTCAAAAATTCAATTTAGAAAAATTGGCTTTTGTGCAGTTCATCAGTTCCTAAAAATAAAGCGTGCAGAAACAATTAATCTTGCAATGCTTGAGAGAAAAATCCAATTAAGTTTTGCATACATAGTTATTTGATACCTTGGGATGAATATTGTTGTTGGTATCCAGATGATTTCCTCGGTGTTGCCGCACCAATTCGCATAGGCCTGCTAGAACAATAGACACCATTCATTTCAGTCATAGCCTGTGATCTTTCGTTGTCATCTCCAAACCTAACGAAGCCATAGCCCTTTGATCGACCGGTGGTGGCATCAATGACTACTTTAGCAGCTTTAACAGAGGGATATTTACTAGAAAAAGTTTCATGCAGTAAGCTATCAGTAACATCTGCAGCTAAATCTCCTACAAATATAGAAATATCAGAACCATTATTTGTACGTTTGTCACCCATGCTAAATGTAGCCCAATTCAAACGGAAAAGTTGATCAGTGTTGGGCATAGAAATGCAAGAATAAGTTTGCAACACTTTCTCAGCAGCAGCATGTGTAAAGAACTCGACAAATCCATAT
This sequence comes from Fraxinus nigra, assembly GCA_903798295.1. Classification (NCBI taxonomy): domain Eukaryota; kingdom Viridiplantae; phylum Streptophyta; class Magnoliopsida; order Lamiales; family Oleaceae; genus Fraxinus; species Fraxinus nigra. The sequence goes on from CAIGRH010079531.1 coordinate 9,786, forward strand.
CCCTCGGAAAAGCCTGTTTGCTTGTTACGAATAACCTTAATGGAGGCCACCTACAAAATGATCATCTTTGTCATAGAGAAAATGCAAGATAACAGATCACTCAATTTCTTTGATCAATATTAAAGAAATAAAAAATTTGAAGGAGAAGTGTCTGTCAGAGTGCTCTCACAGATTTAGTGGACTACAACATAGATGAAATATAAATTGCAAATTACTTGTCATGGTTGAGAATTATAGTGCTTATAAAGAACTGTTTATATAGTTCAGATACGAAAAAATGACGATTATTTTACTTCATAGGAATAAATTCTAGCCCCCAATCGATTAAAGCATAANATAACCTTAATGGAGGCCACCTACAAAATGATCATCTTTGTCATAGAGAAAATGCAAGATAACAGATCACTCAATTTCTTTGATCAATATTAAAGAAATAAAAAATTTGAAGGAGAAGTGTCTGTCAGAGTGCTCTCACAGATTTAGTGGACTACAACATAGATGAAATATAAATTGCAAATTACTTGTCATGGTTGAGAATTATAGTGCTTATAAAGAACTGTTTATATAGTTCAGATACGAAAAA
>CAIGRH010079536.1:0-11822 GCA_903798295.1 Fraxinus nigra
AAGACCGTCCAGCGGTTCTTCATACGAACATTTGTTCAAAGATTTAGGAGGTAACTACTATAATTTAAAAATTTATGGTCGCATTGTATGTTTTTGAAAAGTCAGAAATGCACTTTACAAATTTTCCTTTAAAAATTGATTCATATTCACGTGGTCAATGGTTGGTCCGCCCCTGCTGAACTTGGTCCCTGCCAAAGAGGTGGTATATTCCAAGTAATCAACACCACAACTGGAACGCCTACACAAATTTCTAAAGAAAGGGATAACATGAACTAAAAACTAACTAAATAATCAGTCCCTCCACTACAAAACCATCATTAATCAACAAATAAACAAAACGGGAAAAATCTATGGAAAAGGAAACTAACCAGTGATGGTGAGTGGTGAGTACAAACTTAAGGTCAACTCCATTTTCTTGAGCAACCCGAACTATACTGTGAGGCTCCACTGGGTCCACTACCGCTGCTTCTTTTGTAGCCTCATCAATAATCCTAGCAAAAATAATCACGAAAAAGATCCAGCAATTTATCAAATTAATTTCTCGAATACTGCTGCTGCTTTTGTAGCCTCATCTATAATCTCATAAAGAAATCACAAAAAAGACCGATCATATTGCTCAAGCACTAGACGTTCACTAAAACTACTACTTATTTTGTAGCTTCGTACATAATTCTATCACAGAAAATACAAATAATAATAATAATAATAATAAATGATCAACTCAATTGCTCAAACCCTTGAAATACACGAAAATTCAACGAGTTTTAGAAAGCATACAGGTAGGCGTAGTTGTCTTCTAAGCAGGGGATGTGAAGGATCTGCATATCGTCCGGCGTTGACGAAGAAAGCGGTACTATGCTGTGTCGTTTTGGTGCTTATCGTTTGCAGTGAAATGAAACGTGGCAGAAAGCTCTTGAATTGATGCGGTAGGCATAGCCGTGTGTGTTCGGTTACGAGTACAATGCTATCCCGGGATGGGATTACTCACAAGTCACACCTGATTTTAATTAATTGTTTTATTTTTTTCACTACTCTTGTCATCTCGTGGTTTGCTACATATAACCTTTTTTGAGCCCAATTTTAGGGAAAATTTACATTTTAAAATATAATTTTGGGAGAATGCGTGATTCGAAAAGAAAGAAGAGTTTTCGATTTACGTATAAAATTATTTATTAAATAATGTGTGTTTAAAAATGAGTTTTTCAAACAATAGGGCAAACAAAGGCATAATGTCCCAGTGACATTTTATCATTGGCCGATGGAAAAACACTACTCTTTTTATTTTAGATTTTGCTATATATATACATCAGGGTTTACTTCATTTCACGCTTTGATTTATTTTTGCACTATTTTGATATAGATGTAGGAATTTTCTTGGAGCTCTTTAGTGGGCTTTCGATGAAGAGAGAGCAAGAAAGGGCACTAGAAATCTCGACCTATTCTTGCTATTGAATTTTTTCGACTCTTTTGTGTTATTTATTTTTTATTTGGTTTCATCTCTTGATTTATTTTTGCTTCTTTGTATCTAATTAATTTTGCATATATGGGGCATGAGGAAGACATTTTTGCACGTTTTTCTCCAACTATCCTTTGAAATTTGGATATTTGAAAGTAGAAATGAGAGACAACGTTTCGTAGGAATTAACTATTTTATTCTTTGTTTTCGACTTTTCGTGGGAAAAGGTGAATGAAAAATTTAAAAATGGAATTTCATGGTAGATAAGATAGAAAAGAGACATTATTTCAAAATATTTTTTCTCTCGAAATCTCATTTTAATAGAGACCAAATGGTGGCGAAGTAACTTCTTATTTTTAAATATATTTAAATGTTACTCTTTTTTTAGTAAAATAAATTATATTTAAAATATTGAATTTTACATTACTTCTAACTTATTTTCAACTTAAATAATTAGAGAAATACCCACAAATAAATGTTTTAACATGGTTAAAGAATATGTGTTTATCCGCATAAGCCACATCTAAACAATGGAAAAACAAAACAATTTTATTTATACAATTAAGTAGGGATAATAATCTCAAATATTTACATTACTCAAATTATCACACATGCTCTAAAAAAATTTAGTTGGGACAATAAAATGTACGAGGAAACTTAAGAAAATGTGTTTCAATAAAATATTTATACACACGTGTAAATACAAATAATGGTAGTATTGAGAGAGTGAATAATGGTTTGAACTTCAAAATCTAGGTTTTCTCAATTGCCAAAAGAGGTAGGGAAGAAGATGGGTGATGGTGGCGGTGGCCGGTGTTCATATTTGTGGATTTAACCCCCAATAGTTTGTGTTCTCCTAGGAAATCGATTTGGTTGATTTTCTTCAGCGAGTCAATCGGTCATCCTCTGAGTTTGTGCTCCCGTGAATCTAAATCCATCTATACTAAAAGCCCAAGAAAATATCACGAAAAAAATGTCAAAACCCTCATCGTCAAGAATTATTTTTAGATGTTTTCATCAAGTTTCATCCAAAGTCTCCGCAGATGCAACTCCCACTTGCAGTGGCATTTCCAATTTCCTAAAAAATACCCCAAAAACTAATCAAAGTAGCACTTTTTCGACATGGATATCAAATTCTCGAAAAACCTATTTGCCATCATCACCCAATGTTCGAAGATTTTTCGAAAAATTAGACCCAAATGCCAAATTATTGCCGAACAGAAATTTTCTTGGGTTCAGGTACATTTCTTTTAAGGGTTATGAAGTGGGTTCCAAGAATTTTGCAAAAAATGTGGTTCAAAACCCTGTGGGGGCGGTTAAGAACGCATTTTTGCGGTATAGGGAGGCTGCCGGGTTGCACATTGAGGCCTTCTGGAAGAGGAATTATCTGGCGATTCTGGGTGCAGGTGGGGTTGTGGTATGCATTTTGCTGTGGAGGGTTTTGTTTGGGATCGCCAGCACTTTTATTAGCTTGTCTGAAGGCATGGCAAAGTACGGGTTCCTTGCTCTTTCAGCCGCTATGGTTGCATTTGCTGTGAGTTTTTCTTTGCAAATTTTTTCGATCATTGCACCATTTTATTATACACTGAATTGGATTTCCGTCGATGAATGATATCTTAAGCTGTTAGGGTCATATTGACCTATTTAATGAGTAATTTTGCTCAACTGCATGGTGTCTTTAAATGGATTATTGACTTAGCTTATGATTTGTTTATTTAGCTCATATTTGATCCACGTTAAAATTTTCATTCTCATTCTTGTACTCATTTTCAACCTAACATTCTTCAATAAAATAATATTTTCCATTCCATATAACTTTTTTTTTTTTCAACCACTCATTCTCCGTCAATCTACTATTGCAGAATACATTCTTCCAAAATAATGTGGCTCAAACACACCGTTACTTTCACGTGGTGACCAAGCATACAAATTTCTTTTGAAAGAATGGTTCTCTCTAGTGTTTTAGTTGTTTAGCGGTAATATTTTATGTTACTTGAAAAGTTGGATAATGGATGCCCCAAGTTTGTCAATAATTGAATGACTATCTATCTATGTAAAAGTAACGACTTAATTGAGTCAACTTTTGAGTAGCGTATGACTTTGGGTGGACCTGGTATGGTTTAGGCCATGAATGCTGCTTGAACGGTAGGTATAAATATGATATCACATGGTTAGAGTTCAACGTATATGAGTATATATGAAAGTGATTCCAGCTGAACTTTGTTCATTTAGAATCTTGGATCACATGTTATGCTATGGGGGTGCGATTAATCTCTCTTTAGAATTCAATTTTCGAGTGTGCATAGCTTGTCTCTGATAAATAGAAAATCAGTAATCGGTAGGTAATTTGCGGTGATAATCTGCGGGAGGAGGAAGTTGATGGCTGTTATGATGTCTAATGGGAGACTCCAATTTCCCTTAATAATTTCGAATAGAGTTGCAGTTTATGAATTGTTGTACTTCAATATTTAGTTTGCTATCTCTCATTGATTCTGCAGCATAACTATCCAACACAAAGAAAAGGGTGTAAGAAAGGCTCAAATTAAGTGCATCCTCACTTAACCCTATTTGTTGAACTGCTTACATGTAACAGGGATGAAAGAAAAGTAATAATGGGTGAGGGAAACACAATTTTTTGGATGAGATTTATCTGCTTTCGGCTGTAAAATAATTGCAATAACCTTTTTTTTATAATTGTTTTAGCTACAGTGCTTTCTACTTCAGCATGGCGCTTTGTTAGATTTACCTGAATCTTAAGATGTGCAGCTATAAAAGACACAATATGCATATAGATACTATTTTCTGATGTGCTGCTTTAGGTGTTCTATTTTTGTACACCGTCTTACCTGTCTGGCACGTTCTTCTCATTTGGGGGTAGGGTGGTTAATATTGAAGTTTAGATGAGTGGTAAATGATGTGGACTTAATCCAAATTCCTCTTTGGATGTATTTTCTAGTGATTTTGGACTTCGGATGAAGGAACGGGAAAAAAATTGATTATGAAGAGGAAGGTAGGAAATGGTGGGCAAAAATTACCTTTTTATCTTGTTTAGTGAACTCTAAGAAAACAGGAATTTTCTGTTCCTTCCCCCTTCCGAGGTGTGTGTGTTGTGATTCTTACAAGAAACTGATCAAATTGGCTATGGTTTGGATTCTTTTACACAGAGCAGGTCAGTTCTCAGAGCAACAGAACAGGACTGACTGTTGCATCCCCGTTCGGTTTCTTCAGAACTCAGGGCTTAATAATTGATCTATACTAGATATATGAGAACGAATTATAATTAGATTGTCTACCAATAACTATTTTATATTTATTTAAAATTTGAGAGAAAAAAATGATCCAGTTCAACCAGTTCCAGTAAATTTGCCCACCTCATCTTTCCTGCACATTCAATCAAAACTCAGGGTTTCTGTAGCATATTGCTGAAGTATTTATATTCTATTATTACCTTGTATGATCATCAATAATAATTATCAAATGTTTTTGTATTGTAAAGGGCTTGTATTTTCGTTCAAGATTCACAATCAATCCTGATAAAGTTTATAGAATGGCCATGAGGAGACTTAATACGTCGGCTGGAATCCTTGAAGTAATGGGTGCTCCTCTAACAGGGACAGATTTGAGAGCATATGTGATGTCAGGAGGGGGCGTAAGCCTCAAGAACTTCCAGCCAAGGTTAAGAGGCAAAAGATGTTTTCTTATTTTCCCCATACAAGGTTCGGAAAGGAAGGGCTTAGTCAGTGTTGAAGTGAAGAAGAAGAAAGGCCAGGTTTGCTTCTATGCTATCTACTTCTGTTTTCCTTATATGTAAGTAACAATGTCGTCTTGATAAATTGTCTATCACTAATTATTATATTCCTTTGTAAATGCCCATGTGCATGATTTATTGATTTTATTTGTGTACAAAAACAATGTTGCACCTGTTTTCTTGATGGAAATGTCTGCGAGGATGGGGACATGCTATGTAATTTTTGATATAGTAGGGATTTGTTGACATATATGATTTGCAAAAGTGAAGTGACAGTTATGCATTGTAATTCTGGATCATGTGTATTTTGTTAATTTCATCCTTTAGTTGACTTTTGTAACCATGTCTCAACCTGCCGCTGTAGAGAGGCTTCATCAAATTTTCTGCCGATAGCTCATAATTTTGAAAATTCTGGTCTCTGTCTTTGAGCATGCTTGCAATGATTAAAATTTTTACTTACAAAAGTTTGTTTTACAATAAGTAATTCTTTTATTGATCAAAATTGAAAATAAGGGAATTGGCGAATGTTATGCTCATGTTTATAAACTGTTTACTAACACTCAAGTCACTTTTTATCCGCACATTTTAAGATTTTAAGATACCCGCTTATCCAACACTCATTTTGATATATTTATAATTTAAACCATTTATAAACACTTTGCTTAGTTTGTGAGTTTGGTAAGAGTTGCAATCAAAATAATTATTAACTTAGACGAACATTTTTGGAAACAAAAACTCACTTATAATTAACTTTTACTTATTTTTTAAGCTTAGCCATAAATGATGAGCTCACGTGGCTCTGAGATGTAGAATCAAATATACTTACGAAAGCTAAATTTTGAAGTTTTGACTTCCATAGGAAGTGAAAGATGTCCTGGGTCCTACTTGTATTAACACATGTTGCTCTCTGTTTCTGCAGTATGATATGAAGCTATTGGCAGTGGATATTCCCATGGCAAGTGGACCTGATCAGCGATTGTTCTTGATTGGGAACGAAGAAGAGTATAGAATTGGTGGTGGTCTAATTTCTGAACTGCGGGATCCTGTCGTCAAGGCATTAGCAGCAACTAAGGAGTTTGAAGATCGCGATCAATTGGAGGATGAAGAGGATGCTGAAAGGGAACTTCAAGAAGCCGAAAGGAAACAGCGTGAAGAAATTGAAAAGCTTGAAAAAGGGGATTCTCAGTGATCACTCTTTGAGTTTTTCTTTATTTTCCTTTTTTCTTACCGTATATTGGTGTTAAAATGTTGTTTCGTTAAATTTGCTGTAACATGGAGTAAAAAGGGTTGATACCATCTGATAAATCTTTGCACATAACAATTTGACATGGCAAAGTGAGATAATAATTATGTTTTCGAGGATGTTTGAGGGCTAAAGAGTTTCTTCCAACATTGTGCTTTTACTTAATGAAATTATGATTATGTTTAGACATATCTAAGCCCTTGTTTGAGCAAAATAAGTTTTGTAATAGTGAGTTTTTCGAAAATGTATGGTTAAAAAATAAGAAAGAGTTTTGAATTTATTTATAAAATTATTTCGTTGGAGATTTAGGCCTGGCTTTAGTTCAGTCCATTTACATTTTTCCTTTGTAATTAATTTTTTTAGTTAAACACAACGGTAATTAGATTCTAAGCATAACACTACGATTTTAATATATTCCGTTCTTTGCGATTATGTTTTACTTCTAATAATAACTAGTCAAATATGACATCGAATAACTTGACTTGTAACGTTTCAGAAAGATCGAAAATTGCCAACTCTAAATATTGATTAAAACATAATTTTTTGAATCTTACTACATATATATCAAGTTACATAATGTCACATCAACTCTACCATTTGTGACGGTTAATTTTTTCATCCAATTTTTTTCCTACACATCATATTATGTAACCTCTTAGGTACAATTTTGATATACAAATAACAAAATCCTAATTTTTTTATTCGGATTGAATAAATGGGGCCCCCGCTGAACTCATGATCAAGCAGTTTGCATGCATTTCTGAACAGAAACCAAACTGTCATTGGAAATCCATTCTAATAGATATTTCAATAAAAAAATAAATTCACCCAACTCAATTCAGAAATTAGCTCAAGAAGCCTCTGTAAACCCACCAACAGAATCACAAAATAGAAAACAATAAAATGAACTTTGATCCAGCTTTGAGCGTTTTTAAGCACTGAAATTTGTAACCTTCCTCTTCAATAAAAAAGAAACAACTTCTTGATCAAAACCCAATCATTGACGCTACACATGGTTCCAAATGAAAGGGGGACCGCAGCCAACGCGAATTCGACTTTACTTCACTTATGCAGATCTGGTTTGGTTTAAATAAATAGTATATAGCACAAAAATATAGAAGCAACGCGCCAATGACCAAAGCTTATTTATTGGCAAAGCAAAAGAAATGTTAATTCTTCCCAAAAAATATAGTTTTATGTTAAGATACATGTCCATATAATAAAGAGTAACAATCTCCAGAAACACATGCCAACAATAGATACTTTAGGAGCATGAGAATGACATAATGATGTTCAAGTTCTTCCTCATCAATGACAGTGATGAATGATCCATCCTTGAGTTAGGTCATTGACTTGGGAGACAATCTTCAATGCTGAACAAGCAACTTGGACGCGTTACCTCAGTTGCCACCTTATATGCCCATTGAAGAAACTTGCTACTTTTAATCTAGAAAACATTATTAAGAGGAGCTGAGAAATATAAGCTGTTTAAAATTAATAAGAGGAAAAACTAAGTAGATGAGTTTTTGAGAGGGAGAGAGAGAAAGGGAGGGAAGAGAGTAAGTAGGTGAGTTTGTGAGGGAGAGAGAGCAAAGAGTTCCACTTGCCATGGGTCTACAGTTATGTGTCAGTAATTGCCTTGTAACCTTCTTTTTCCAAAAGTTTTGCTATTGAAATATCTCCAGTCTTCACTATCCTGCCTTTCTCCTGCAATGAAACGTAATGAATTATTTAATGAGTCAAAATGTCATTGATCCATAACAAACATAAACCACGCCCAGCAATAAAATGTTATCACTGATGCATAAAACTAAAAAGATCATTGTCATAATTTAACATGCTATGGCTGCAAATTGAAATTAAGATTTTAAATGCAACAGTCATTTGACTAAGAAAGGGAACCGATATTCTTCGGATCACTTTCTTCACCTTAAAGTGACTCGTATTACTAGTACCTTTTCAGCACAATTTGCTTACCATTATATGAATATAGGTAGGTGCAATGAACTCCAAAAGACGTAAATAGTGTGTGATCATCAAAACTGAATTCTTTGGGGTCAGGAGGACATTCACTGCTTTTGCTACATCACGAAGTGCATCAACATCTAAGCCGGAATCAATTTCATCTAATATAGCCAACTCTGCACCAAGAACCTACAAATAAAAAAGAGCTTTCAGTGTGAGAAGCAACATATAAATCTAATGGTACCTTCACGGTGGTATAGAAATCACATTCCTATAGAAATAATGGGCATAAAAGGAGAACAGATCAGGAGAAGAAATGATGCCTGTGACGCTTTTGAAAGAAACTTGGAGTTATTGCACTCTCTTGAATGAGAAAGATAAAAACAAAGAGACTAGAATATAGAAGTAAAATTAATTAAGCATGATCTCCAATATACATCCAATTAGAAAGTTATCATGGTAGACATATACACAACTTTGAAGCTCTCTGTAATAGGATTCAGAGAACAGTTTGGACAAGGATAACAATACATTAATCTAGTCACTAAGAATCTATTAAATTACAGTGTTCACTTTGTCACTATTTTGTTCATCCTTTTCCTAGCTCTAGCATATGGAATTATTGCTCTCCCATCATGTCCCTTTTCTTCTTCTCCTTTCCCTTTGCGAACATAGTATTTGTGTGCATGTCACGCTGAGAGGCTGGTTGGTCGGGAGATTATTGTTGTTTCAGGGCACTATATTTCATTGTTACCAACACTTTTAGATCTCTGGCAAATGATAGTAGATTATTTTCTCCCCAAATGTAATGGGAATGATACATACAGCTTTTCTAGTCTAATCTGATCACTGAATGCATAAAAGCACATGCATATTATCTCCTGTTAATAGGCCAAAAACCTTCAAAATCAGTCAAACCGAATTACCATTTACCTGTGTCTTGTGTGTGATCAAACACCTAAACTAAATTGCACATAATGGAAAAGCAAAATGCTGATCTTTAGGTGAAATAATAACTGAAAATGTAAAGACAAAAGGATCCTATACCGCAAGTTGTAAAATCTCATTGCGCTTCTTTTCTCCACCACTGAACCCTTCATTGACGTTTCTGTTCAAAAGATCTACCTTCATGTTCACAAGTTCAAGCTTGGGTGCTATGTAGCCGTAGAACTGCGATGAAAATGTAATTCGGAAGTTAACAAGATGAAGGCCGAATTCTTAGTCCAACTTCCATAACATAAGTTATTTCTTTCAGGAAAGTGTAACCAATGGGAAGGGGAACATGGTTGTAAGCAAATACAAGTAACCACCCCTATATGCATCTTCACATAAAGCAAATATCACAAAGTGAAGCAAAAGGCCAAACTGTAAATGTTTTGCTGTCAGGAATTAAGTAGTCATACAATTAGAAGTCAGGCAAATACAGAGCACTGGGAAGGCAAAATAATTATATTAGATCGAATAAGTACATTCGATTTAATAAGTACCCACGTCAGAATTGAGAAATTCTATGGCTCGAATCTTTACTATTCTCTTATTTCTTACCTGTGTCTACTATTTAGCAGAATACAGTCAGCCATTCTTACTAAGAAAATGGAAAGAGACCTCAAAAATGTTAGAGAGAACTACCTATTCAGATTTTAACCGCTCGTCCAGTTCCCAGAAAGAAAGAAAGTAGAGACCAACTTTTAGTTGTGGTAACTGAAGGACGTTGGTAGCACTCTTCAGGTTATAGTCAAAATATCTCATATCGGGAGCTATCCGGTGTAGCTAACGCAGAGTTCATTACTAGCACAACAAAAATGCTTCTGTGGAACAAGTATAGAAACCCTCTAAACATACAATGGTTCCAGATCTTATTAGATTTTCAAATAAAAATGAACAGGCAGTGTTTCCAAAAGAGTTCAGTCATTGGGTGCCACAAACATTCTTTCCTTGTGGAGGAATTCAACTTTCTTAAATTCTTTCTTCCAAATGATTTATCACTGTTTGTGCATTCGTTGTTTCTAAAGTATAACATCCTAAGAAAGGTTCATAATTTCTTACAACAATAAAGATATGCAGACAAGAAACACAGAATCTAGACCAGATAAAACTTAAAAGAGATACATCATGGCGGCAAACAACTACCTCGATTGGTCCAAGTTCTGGCTGTCCAAGTTTTCTCCTTCGAGAATTGTAAGCCATGTTCAAAAAGTCAATATTGCTAACTCCCGGAATTTCAACTGGGGACTGAAAGGTCATGAATATCCCAGCAACAGCTCTTTCCTCAGGCTCCATCTCAAGCAAGTCCTGACCTTTATATGTAACGCTGCCTCCGGTAATTTCATAATCTGGATGACCAACAAGGACCTGTAACAACAAAATTATCATCGATACGTTCTGCAAATGAACAAATTGTTCAACTGAGATAGTAAGAAATCATTCGCAAAAGCAAAAAGATAGCACCCAATATTTGTAGAATAAAAGGTGCTAAACGAACATACTGGAAACTGGGAAAATAGACCCATAAGTAAATTGTGGAACATAAACCACAAATGAAAAGCATACAAACATAGACAACGGACTTCCAAAAATATAAAAATTACAGGTCATTCATTATCTTCTTTTTAGAATTAGAACTACAGGCTAAAAGGACCAACTAGTAGAAACTGAAGCTTTGCTATTCACTGGCAATTGTTTCAACAAAATATATTTCAACCAAGCACACAGTTCCCTTATAGACAAGGCAACTATTTTACTACATCATAGGAATGCTGTTAGAAATTAGAGTTTTAAGCTAACCAAGTCGTGAGCAAGCAACTGGTGAGCTTAAGCTCCTGGCAGCTCGAGACAGGCACATTTTAGTTATATAAATTCCAGATTGAGCTTGACTCTATGTTCAATTATCATATGAGCCAAGCCCATCTTGGCTCAGCTCAAGCAAACATGTCGAGGTCATGCTCGACCAGAAGACTACGTCATTGAAGAAGATAAGTAGCAAGCATGTGAGTACTGAAGCTAAGGTAATACCAGTGAGCTTGGACAACTCAACAACACATAAGCACAAGGGACAGCTGAAGACAAGTAGGACGCTAACATGACAATGGAATATGTAGAAAAACTGAACATTCTAGAATAAGGAGAGGTGGACTCTCTGATTTAATTTGTTAGCCACAGATTCTCTTATGTCCTTGTTATATATGTACATATAGTGGTTACAACATTTTGTAATTATTCAATAAATATGCTGTACTCTCTGATGTAATTATCAATCATTCAATAGAAATCCCAGCTTAAAAATATATAATCTCCAGTAAGTCTTCTCCTTCCAAACCTAATTAGCATCCGTGAAGAACTTAACTCATTTCACGTGTATCTTAAAACTATAACATTATCATGTAAAAATTCAGTTAAAAAAAAAAAAAAAA
>CAIGRH010079557.1:0-10656 GCA_903798295.1 Fraxinus nigra
CTATGATCAATTGTGAATTTCCAACGGGTGGGTGTGAACTTAGACCAATGTTAGTATTTTTATTATTTTTATTAATTTAATTTTCATTGTTATTATTTGCATCATTTACAATTGTTTGTATGCAAAAATTCCCCTATCATTGTACGAAGCATAAAATATTGAATTACATACTCTTCGTGGGATCGACCCTTACTTCCACTACTACATTAATTTTAGAGGTCAATGCATTATTTTTGGGTGCCTACGACAACATACACCATATATCTCCATCCTTGTGGGTCTTAGATTCTAGCGTCTGTCATCATATGTCACCTAATCTATCATCATTTGCTTATTTTCTCTCAATTTGTCTGTGTCAATTGTAACTGCTGATGACATTCCTATGCCATTAGTAGGTATTGGTTCGATTGTTACATCTTGTTTGTCTCTTCCAGATGTTTATCATATTCCTAATCTTACTTTGGATTTTGTTTCTGTTAGTCAATTATGTGAGTCGGGATACTTTGTGTCTCTTTTTCTTCTTTCACTTGTTATGTGTAGGGTCGTAATCTCAGAAGCTGATTGGGTCATACCGTAGGCAAGGGGGACTCTATGTTTTGGATTAGCTCAAAGTATCGAAAGTTGCAGCTTCTAGTGTGGATTTGTCATCTTTTCATTTAAGTCGTTCGTCTTCTATTTTTTATTTATAGCATTATCTTTTAGGTCATGTCTCAACATCTCGTTTATAGTTTTTAGCTTTTATTGGAGCATTAGGAAATTTATAAACTCATGATATTTCTGATTGTAGTGGTTGCAAGCTGACAAAATTCTTTGTCTTACCATTTTATAGAAGTCTTTCTTTTTCTTTTACTCCATTTGGTCTTGTTCATTCCGATGTGTGGAGACCTTCCCCTATAACCACAAAAGGAGGGGGGGTCGTGATATTATGTTTAATTTATTGATTACTGCACTCGTTATTCTTGGGTTTATCTTATGAAATGTCATTCTGATTATCTTACTATTTTCAATTACTTCACAGCTCTTGTAAAAACTCAACATTCGGCTATCATAAAGTATTTTCATTATGATTTGGAAGGAGAATACACTTCTAATGATTTTTCTAATTTGCTTACTTCCGATGGTATTCTTCATCAAACTTTTTGAATAGATACCCCCGAACAGAATAGTGTTGCAGAAATGAAACATAGACATCTTGTTGAAACAACCCGTTCTCTTTTATTGTCTGCCGATGTTCCTAGTGCATTTTGTGGAGAAGTAATTCTTATTTTCGCTCATTTGATTAATAGGATTCCAACCTCACACAATTAAGGTCTATCGCCCTTGCGTGTTTTTGATTAATAGGAGAAGTTGTATGTATATGCTCTTGATTATTCTTCCTTGCATGTTTTTGATTATACCTGCTTTGTCCTCCGACTACATGTCAAGCGTAATATATTGTCTTCCTGGTCTGTTTTGTGTGTCTTTTTGGGCTATGGCATAGGTCAAAAAGGATATCATTGTTTTGATCCAGTCGTCAAAAATTATATATCTCTCGTCATGTTGTGTTTCTTGAGCATATTCCATTCTTTTCTATTCCTGCTAGTCCTCATAATATGAACAAGTCTGATCTTATTCGCATTGATCCTTTCACTATTGACACTAAGGAATCACCACTCGCTACTCCAGTTTTGGATAATGAATCTTGCAGGTTTTCCACTTATAGCTCAGTAGATTCTGGTACTTTGGTTCTTGATACACATGTATCCTCTTCCTGTGGTTGCCCAATCATCTACTGAGACTGTGGTTCCTACTCCTATTCGCCAGTCTACATAAGGTCTACTAAGCTACTAGATTTTTCTTACTCTTGTTATTCTAGCTCTTTTACTTTATTTTTAGCTTCTATTCATCGTATTTCTGAGCCATTGTCCTATAGAGAGGCTATTTGTGACCCACTTTGGTAGATTGCTATGGCTGAGGAACTTACCGCTCTACATCAGACTCGTACTTCGGACTTGGTATCTTTATCACCAGAAAAATGCGCCATTGGTTCTCATTAGGTCTACAAAATCAAAACTAAGTCCGATGGATCTATTAAAAGATACAAAGCTCGACTTGTTGCTAAGGGTTACTCTTAGGAGTATGGCATGGATTATGAGGAAACCTTCGCTCATGTTGCAAAAATGACTACTATTTGTACGCTAATTACAGTTGCTTCTGTACGTCGATGGCACATATCTCAGATGGATGTCAAAAATTCCTTTTTGAATAGTGATCTTCATTAAGAAGTTTACATGGAGCCTCCTCTTGGTGAAGTCTGCAGGCTTCGAAAAGCCCTTTATGACCTCAAACAAGCACCCGAGCAAGGTCTGAGAAGTTTTCTACTGTGATTACTTCACTTGGTTTTCGTCCTAGTCATCATGATTTGGTATTGTTTTTCAAATGTACTGGTGTAGATCGTATTCTGCTATCTTTATATGTTGATGATATGATTATTACTGGTGATGATGTTGATGGAATTGCATATTTAAAGTTTGAGTTAGCTCGTTGCTTTGCAATGAAAGATTTGGGTACGCTACGTTATTTTCTGGGCATTGAGGTCACCTCCTCTCTGAAAGGTTATATTTTATCCCAATCCAAGTATATAGTTGATATATTTGAGCGTGCACGTCTTACTAATAATAAGGTTGTTGATACCCCTTTTGAGACTAATGCACGGTACTCTCCATCTGATGGCTCTCTCTTACCGGATCCTAATTTATATCGTACTATTGTTGGCATCTTGGTTTATCTCAACATCACTCATCCAGATATTGCACATACTGTTCATGTAGTTAGTCGATTTGTTACTGCGCCCACTACAGCTCATTGGGCTGCTGTTCTTCGTATTCTAAGGTATCTTCAGAGCACTCAATTTCAAAGTCTTTTACTTCCGTCTACTTCATCTTTAGAGCTACGTGCATACTTTGATGCTGATTAGGCTGGTGATCCTACATATCACAAGTCCACTACTGGCTTTTGTATTTTTTTTGGTGATTCTTTTATTTCTTGGAAGAGTAAGAAGCAAAATGTTGTTTCTAGATCTTCCACAGAAGCAGATTATCGTGCCATGGCTTCTACTACTTCTGAGATAGTTTGGTTATGTTGGTTGCTTGTAATATGGGTATTTCTCTTCATTATATACTCCCGTATATTGCGATAATAAGAGTGCTATTCAGATTGCACGTAATTCAGTATTTCATGAGCAGACCAAACATATTGACATTGATTATCACGTCGCTTGACATCATTTTCAACTTGGCACCATCACATGGCCTTTCGTTCCTTCTTCCGTACAGATTGTCGACATGTTTACCAAGGCGAACTCCACTTCGTGTTTTCGTTTCTTATTTGGTAAACTCTCTATGCTTCTAGCAATAGCATCATGAGTTTGAGGAGGGATGTTATATTATTTTATTATTTATTTACTTGTTTCCTATTATTAGTAGGTTTCCTATTTTCTATATTTTTCTATAGTTGGTCTATATAAACACTTTTATTATGTAATTTCATTATTCAGTTTTCATTAGAATAAGAAGCCCTAGTTCTCTTAATTTCTACATATTGCATTGTTGGACAAGCTTAGGAATTCTAGTAGTACCTTTCCCCCATTGAAAATCCGATTGAATTGCAACTGGTAATGCCAAATAATGCAGCTTTATTTCGTAGGCAAGAGATATTAGAGGAATGTGTGCAATAGACCTACATTTTCCCATTTTTTGTTAAAAAGATTGGGGAGCGATGTTGAGTAGGATAAGTCTTTCACTTTGTTACTATATTAGAATCACATTAGACATTATATTTGACAAGGCCTTTTAGAAAGAATGCTTGAAATTATGGCCACTGTTTCTTTGTTTGTACAGTTGATAACTAGGTCTAACCTCCATTTTGATTTCTTGTCTCTGTTACTCTTGAGGGTTGTGAGTTAATTAACGAAGCATGAGAGCTTTAACAATGTGAAGATGGAGTACTTGAGCTTGATTTGGTATGTTTATTTCCTGGGCAGTTAATGTTAGTATTACTTCTAGTAGGCAAGAGTTAATATATTCTCGTTGCCTTGATTTTTGGCTTTATTTTTCACTTCTGGAAATGTATGTATGCCGAAAATCAGGGTTAATAGAGACTATCAAGTTTGAAAACTATCCAACAAATGCATTTATACTTTTCACTCTACTAAAGCAATAGAAAAAAGTAGGGGAGCCCATGCAAGTGAAGATTTTACTACTAGTTCTGAGACCTTCTAGTCAAATTTGTCCTCTCATCTCCTCT
Organism: Fraxinus nigra; assembly: GCA_903798295.1. Taxonomy (NCBI): domain Eukaryota; kingdom Viridiplantae; phylum Streptophyta; class Magnoliopsida; order Lamiales; family Oleaceae; genus Fraxinus; species Fraxinus nigra. The sequence continues at coordinate 4,285 of CAIGRH010079557.1, forward strand.
ACTGAATCGATGTCTGCCTGTGTAGAAAAGAGATGATGAGAAGTGGTTGAAACATATATTGGCGCAAGCTTCACACTTTCCTTCCACTGACAATCCATTAACAATAGTTTATCACACAACTTTTATCCACCTATATCCATGTATTTTATAGGACTCACAACTTATACTCTAAAATTGTATTGTTGAACGTTGTGGAATGTATTTTTTCAGCACATTGTGATGCTGCGGAGCAAATTCGAGTAGGATAAAAAGCATATACAACAGATGAGAGGTTGATAGAAATGTCGAACATATTAGATCCTATGTATTTGTTGAAATAAAAAAACTCTTAAGGCCTTGGATTATTCTTTTCTACTTTCAATTGCCATGCTGTTGGTTACGTTAATTAGAGATGAACTGGCTCATGTTAAAAACTTGTAATTCTAGATTTTTTGTTTCTTCTATATTTCTTTTTTAATCCAATGACACATTTTTCATTATTATGTGAATCTTGAAGGAGGGCCACGTATTACTACTGCTCTCGTGGCCAAGTACGAAAGTATTGATCTTATGTCAATGAAATTACTTGCAGACTTTCTCATATGTAGGGTAGATTCCATGATCATACAAATACATTAATATGTGAATAATGACGTGTAAATCACCCAAAAGATGTAAGCAATACTGATCTTTATTTCACGTAATCGTTCAACATCTTGAAAAGTGTTAAATTTATGATTATACGTCCATGTATATGTAAGTATGTGGAGGAAGCACCTCTTTACCTGCATCCCTTCGATTCTATTAATTTAGGTTTTTGATATGTTGCTTCAAATTTGGTTGCAAGACAATTGGATTCTTTTGATCTTTTGGATAATCCGACTTGAGGTCTTTCTTTCCATCTTTTGTACTTCTGCCTTACGTTATGCCCGGTTCAACCAGCCATCTAGATACATATTGATAATTTGTTTATAGTGGTTCATTCCTTTGCAAAATGTCTTTTCATTTTTCTTTTCTTTTTATTCTTTTTGGACAAGTTTCTTTTGTTTTCACGTTCTTACTCTAAATTGTCAACTAATTTGCTAAAATGATAATCAAATGTTTCTAATAATTTTAAGTTGACAACATAGAGAGTTCTGTTATTTAACTCTGTGATAAGGTATATTTAACTCGTGTGATCAACATTGAGAGTTTTGTTATTTTTTTGCATCATCGTGTTGATCTTCAAAATAGGAAATATCCATGAGTGACAATTTTTATTTTTTGTTATGGTTTGATCACAAAATACTATTAAATACATCATCACGAAGATGCAACGTGCATCACACGAGCCAATAAACTAGTATATAGATCAGCTTATAAAGTATATATAGAAGCCTAAGGTTCTAAAAATTTAAGGACTGTCCTGAACTTGATTTGTTGCTTGAGAAAAAGTTATCTCTACCACTAGAATAACTCATTGCATTATTTGTTAATCCAATGCTAAAGATATATAATATTAGTGATAAGATATTAAACATTTCTCAATTAAACCAATCGTATAAAACGTGTTAAAAGAACAAAGATGATTGTCATTTACCTCTCTGTTTGGAGAACATTCTCGTTCATTTTTAATTTTGAAGTCTTGAAATTCATACCCAACATTTAGCAAGGAAGTTCAAATAACTTCATATGGCAACAGTGTCATAAAAAAATTTGTCAAAAAACTTCACATATCCGACCTTAGTATTACAATATTACAAAATAGTCATTTTATATATTTCATTTTCCTTGGGGTGGAGAGAAAATCGAGGAATTAAATGTTTCAACGGTCACTGAATTTTTTATAATGTCACATTTCACTCACTGTAGTTTCATTTGCACCTCATCACACACTGAACTTTACAAAGTTGCACTCATCACTTACCTGCTAAATTTCGTCTACACGGTCAGCCTGTATGGAAGACGGCTTTCATACTTGGCCGTTAAATAAAACAAACGTGAGAATGAATTGTCTGTGAACCAAACACACCTATGTGAACCACGTGTGAAAAGGTTTTTGAAGAAACCCACATGGAGGAACCACAATGAGGTAAAATACTGACATTTTTTTCCAGATTTCTTTTTTTCTTCTTCACCGCACGTGACATGCCTATGTGTTTGGTTAGTAAAATTGAGCAAAGAAGGCATATGTGTAAAGATTCATGGCTCAAATGCAATAAAAACAAACTAGAATTTACGTTCATTTGTTGAATGCTAGTGTTAACGAAAATGAGTATGGGAGTAGTAGTATAATAGAAAGTTGTTTAAATTTTGTTCAAATAATTTATATTATGAAAAATTAAACATTGTTGTTCAAATTGGAATTTGTCTGTTTCATTTCTTGATTTCCAACGTTAAGAGAAACAAAATCTGTAGGCATATTTGATTGATTTAAGTTCGATTGCAATTTTGTACGACGAATATGGAGGATGACATAGACTTCAATGGTTCCAATGACAACATATCGTTTGATGAAGATGATATTTTGTTCGACAAAAATGTAATAGTTGGAACTGAGTTAGGTTGCGATGGGGGGCCAACCGAACGAGAACCCGATGATGTAGTAGTGGTACAAGATGAATACCAGGAGTTCGATGCTTTAGAATATTCATCATCTCAAGAGTTTTTGTCCGGTATTTCATTTGACGATGAGGTTGGTTTCGACTTACAAGTTTATGACTGACACAGATATGCAAGATCCACAATTTCAGGTGGGTCAGTTGTTCAATTATGTACAAGAATTTAGGGAGTCAATTCAAACTTATGGTACAGTAAATGGAAATAATGTCAAGTGTAAGATGAATGACGGAAGAAGAGTTCAGGGTATATATAAATTAGAGTGCCATGGAGGATATGGGCATATACGATAAATAATTCAAACATGATTCAAGTGAAATCATATATGCCTCAACACACATGTAGTAGGGATTAGTAAAATCATCATTATAACTACATTTTCATAGTCAATAGGTACTTTGAGTAGTTCAAGGCAAACCCGGAGTGGAAAACTAAAAGTATGTAAGCAACTGTGAAGGTGGACTTTAAGATAGATATTGCTTGAAATGTCACTTGGAAGGTGATAAGATATGCAAAACAATTGATTAACGGGACTATCGAAGAACACTTTGTGGCGCTGAGGCATATGCGGCTGAGGTATTGAAGACCAATCTAGGATCCACAACGATCATAACACTCACTGGGGTGTCAACATAGGTGTAGAAAAATCACTGGAGTAGACAATTGCCATCTTCGAGGTGCTTGGGGTGGTATATTGCTTGCTACAATCAGCCTAGGTTCAAATGAATGCATATATCCAATGGCTTATGCAGTTCTCTAGAAAGAGAACAACATTATGTGGAGATAGATCTAGCTGAGGATATTCAAATGGGGATTGGTTGAGAGTGGACGGTGATGCTAGATTGGTAAAAAGACTTAAGTAATGTCATTGACGAGTTATTTCCAGAGGCACATCATAGGTTTTGTGTCTGACACATGTACACAAACTATTTTCAATAAAGGATATAAGGGAAAGACTCTAAAAGACTTACTTTGGCATGTTGCTAAGTCAACTACAATACCCGAGTACAGACAGTGGATGCAACAAATCGCTAAGTTAGTGAAGACGCTTATAACTGGCTGGGTGAGAGGCATTCGTCTGAGTGGAGTCAATCTCACTTCAGGACACATTCAAAAAGTGATATTTTATTAAAAAACTTGTGCAAAGTCTTTAATAAGATGTTAATTGATGATAGCGAAAAGTTGATTATAACAATGCTGACCGATATGCATTTGGGGTTTATGACCAAGATTGAGAAGCGTCGAAGTAAAATGATGAAGTATAGAAGGTAATTGTGTCCGAGAATTAGAAAAAAACTTGCTAAGATTGCGATGATGTCCAATGAATGTACGTTACAATTTTTAACGTAGCCTAGATGGCAGGTGGAATGCAGGACAAAGATATATGTCATTGACTTTGAAAAATGGAGTTGCACCCGTACGATGTGGGACTTGACAGGAATACCATGTAGTCATACCGTTGCCGTTATCCAAGAGTGTAGAAATGATTCCGAGGAGTATGTGGACAACAGTTACTCACTAGAAATGTATATGAGATGTTATGGTAATATTATGAATCAGATTAACGGGATATGATTGTGGCCCCATCTTAACATTTTTCCCATCATGCCACCTACATAGGCACAAATGGAAAGGAAGCAAAAGAAAAGGATGAGACAAGCGGATGAAGATGGACATCTCATGTTAGGAGAAAAAGAAGGATAGTGATGACACGCTCCTCAACATGTGGATTACATGATCACAACAAAAGATATCACTCAAATCCTAATGCACCCTTTGCCTATGTACTTGATAAAATGTTTATTGCTCATTTTAAATGTAATAACACGTTATTAATTTCTTTTTCATTAATAGGATTGTTACCAAGGACATTTGGAACCAATGATACTGGAAAGTATGCATCAGGAGACATAATGAGACATTTTAGTAATTATAATATTATGTAGGCATGTGTGTAATTTTTTAATCAGATATGAATATGTGATTCAATTTCATGAACAGGAAAAACTGATTCATGACCTAGGGAAAGGTGCTAGTTTGAGATAAGCACTCCAGTTCATGGTTTTCAATTCATGCCAACTCCAGGCGCCAACCAGCAATGTGTTTCTGGTGCAAGTGATGGGCCTACTACGACATTTCCAACTAATGGTGGAGCATCATTAAACACATACGTTTGGACTGAGAAAATCCAACTTCAAAACTTTGATGGTGACTCCACACATGACATTGTGAATGGGGCTTCAGGAGGTGGACCAACAAGAGCAACTTCTATGAGGCGTGCTGCGACTTATAGAAGTTGAAGGCAACAACTCGTTTTTGTGCAATGTTTGATGTGAATATGTGCTAGTGTTTATGATGATTTTTGTGCAATGCTTTGATGTAAGTTTTGTGCAATGATTGATAATGGTTTTTCGTATATTAATTTATGTGAATATGTGCTAGGAGACCTAATTTCACCAAGTTTTTGTGCTAGTTTTTGAAGGCCGCATGAACATGTTTGCTGCTTGTATTGCTGGTGAATTTTTTGTGAAAGAAGTTTAATGTTATGTTGGTATTGCTGCTAATGTGATTTTTTTTTATGTGCAATGTACAATGTAAAAAAATGAATATGGTATTGCTGGTGGTTTCATTGAAATGAATTAAAGTTCAGCACTTTTTTGTGAAATGAAGTAAATGTTAGTTCTTGAAGTCGCGTGATTGCGTTCAATATCGGCTTTTCTTGACTTGGAATTTGCATTTAGTGAATAATTTGATGAATTATAGCTGCTATTTGTGTTGATGTATAAACCATATATGAACACATACATGATACTACATAAAATCGAACACACTTTAACATCATCACAACATCAAACATCAAGTGCAGTAAATTGTCTCCAGTTTAACACCACCAATAAACGTGAAAGTAAATGCATGAAAAGTCTAGTTATCATTACACAGACACGAAATTGAAATCTAGTCAACAATAGATAGAATATGTTCACGAATCCCTTCCCCTTTGTTTCCCAATGTCCTATGTGTTTCCTTTACCCTTGCAGAAGCTTATTTTGAGAAATATCTCAACGTCTTGTTGTTCTGTAATTTTAATCGCAGTCTTGAAAAACTAAAATCTTCAGTTGGATAGCCTTTTTGTTTCTCTTTAACACAACGGACCGACATTCATCTTGTAAGGTTTACGTTTGTGGGGTGGGATTTTGCTCCATTCAAAAAACTGATGAGTGTGTTTAATCACGAATTTTATACCAAATAAGCTTAATTAATTCCCTTATTTTCATGGTTATCAAACGTTTTTAATGTGTGTTAGTGTTGTTTTGAAGGAATGTGATTAGGTGAAAAATATGGAGGCGTGAAGCAAAACAATAAAAAATGGACAAAAAGCTAGCGCTCAAGCGCCATAGAGTAGCGCTCGAGCGCTAGGAGAACAAAGGAAAAAAAATTGGCAGAAAGGCAGTGCAAATGAAAAGGAAACCGAAAGGCAGCGCCCAGGCACTATCTGGTCCCAAATCGCGGCGCCTAGGCGCTGTGCTGCCATTCAGATTTTTTTAGTTTGTTGGCCACGAAAAGCTCATTAAGAAGACTCCTATTTGTCCAGGACTATGGGAGAAGTACAAATAGGGATGAAGAGCCACGAATTAGGGGTTCCATACCTTGCAAAATAGAGAAAAAAACACAAGAAAAACATGGAATTTGCAAGAAGAACTACATAAAGGAATTGGAAGCGGAATGAGATTTGGTGCAATAGCTACTTCTTTTCCATCTTTTTACCCATTGAATCCGGTGATGTATTCGAATATT
>CAIGRH010079624.1:0-25430 GCA_903798295.1 Fraxinus nigra
AAAATGTGATAGCGTTAAACGAACAAATAGACGCAACAATTCAACTTACATTTGTTTACAAATTATAAATACAATTTCATTTATTAATAATTTAACTCAAAAAAATTATAATATTTTTCATTATTAAATTTTACTAATTATTATGGTAGATAAAAACTTACTGTCATTAATATGATACACTAATATTACCTTAAAAATACGAAAGTCCATACATTGTATGGGTGCGCGACTAGTATGGTTAAAGAAGGCTAAAATAAGATAAATTACCTGCTGGTGGACTCTGCTGCTCCTCCAATTCCACCATTATTTAAGATCATGCTAAAGTTTTCTTGAAACCTCCAAGTTGTAACAGCTTGTTATTATCCTTCTGAAAAAATAAATTAGCTCACAATCAAATGAGCCGACATATAATTAATAGGAAAAATGCAGGACTGTCAAAAGAAAATATCAAAACAATATTTTGATGCGTATGGCAATCTTGGAGGCCGTATTTACAGGCTTGGACGTAGTTCCAACTCCAACATTTTTTGTGATGATAAAATTCATTAAAGTAGCATACTGTAATCAAAATAATCAGAAAATGCATCATTGAAATTTGTTGAAGAGTAAAAAAATTGCGCGATTTTGAATAGTTATACTCCATTTCTCTACTTCTGATTACATTAAGGGTCCGTTTGATTGCAAATGTGGAAAATTGATGGAAAGAAAATGTTTCACAGGAAATTGATTTGCCTATAAATTATTTTACTGGGAATTGTAATTAATTATGTTCGATTGATATAATTTTCCATGTAAAATGTTGAAAGTTTGGTATCCGTTTGGCTTCGTTTTTTTATGAAAATTGTCCGTGCTAATTTTTTCTACTATTGGTCTAGAATTTGTTCCAATTGTAAAAAAAAATCATCACACTGAATATCGTTCGTTTGACTTTGTTTTGCATGAAAATTGTTAATAAAAGTGATAAATTTTTTTATCGTTGTATATAGACTTTTTTCCAATTGCAAATAGAAAAAAAAAACCTGAAAGTTTTTTTCCCCCCAAAACATTAAGTTCCCGTTTGGTAGTGATTAAAATCCAATTAAAATTGAAAATATAGTCATTATTGAGTCTCACCTGTCTAGTAAAAGTCAACATCTAGTATTTCAATTTTAATCTCTACCGAACGGCCCTAAAAATTTATTTTCCTCATAAAGGTGAAAAATGAGAAAATGTAGAAAAAAAAAATTCAAGAAAATTTTGCTTCTCAAACACTAGAAAAGTTTGAAAATGGAACATGAAAAATATGGTGAATCAAATGGAGCCTAAGAGAATAATATACTACTCATAAGCCCATGATGTTCACACAAAAATCAAAATGAGTTCAAGAAAACAAACTGATGACGAAATGGAGTGAACTTACTGGGTTTTTCTCCAATTTTGCGTATACTAGTGACGAAGGCTTTTAAAACCACTTTTTCGGTAAACAAGATCGAAATTTAGATCTGTATTAATGTGATTGAGAGATTGTATTGTCTTTGCAATGGTTGAAGAAGATTCGGGAGACTGCGCACTTAGCCAGTAGCTCTAGATGGGGATGGAAGTGATCATTTTTCAATATTATACGGAGAAAATTACATTAACGGGGGAGGAAGAGGAAAATTACATAAATATTAGTTATTATTTTATTACATTTAAATATATTTTTCTTTTTTATTATTTGTTAAGATATATTTTTTTATACATTTTGGTTTAGACGAGATAACTTTAATTTAAAAATACTTTTGTAGAATTTTAAAAAATTATAATATGTGATTTTTTATGCAAATATGTTTGACAAATTATTAATAAGTCAATATAAAAAATGTTTCGAAGTGATTTTATAAAGCCAGTTGATAATTTATTAAGCTCTCGTTTGGCCTCCATTATTTTAAATTTTAATGATTGAAATAATGTTTTTTTTTAATGTGTGATAAAAAAGAAAAAAAAATAGATCACGTGCAATATTATTTTATTGGAGAATTTGTGATTGATAAATGAATATTTTATATTACTAGATTTAATAGCAATTTCTCTTTTTATTTTTATTTTTACTCTTAAAATTTATACTAAGGTTCTGTTTGATACACATTATTTTTTTTATTCTCATTTTTCTACTCATTTACAACTACACATTTTTCAATAAAATAATATTTTTCATTACATCAATAACTTTTTATTCTTTTTCAACCATACATTATCCATCAATTTACTATTCCAAAATACATTCTTCCAAAATAATGTGGCTCAAACACATCCTAAATTAATTTTGCAATATAAAGTACAATCATACTACTTGTACAAAATTCGTTGACAATAGTTTTGACATAATGCCACATGGCGGCCATGTGGCATTATGTCAACAAAGTTGTCAACGATTTCGGTACAAGTAAATTAATTCTATAAAGTAATATTATTAATATATGCAAAAACTGGCATCGAAATACTTTATATCAATTTTAATTTGTTAAAATCTACAAAAAATGTGATTGATTGAAGTCACTATGTGCAAAAAGATTTAAGTAAATAAACTTTTTAAAATTACAACTGTTTATTCTTGTCTAGCTTAAAATTTTTGAAAAATGAAATCACTGTTTAGGAGGTATTGTTAGGATTACGAAGTAATTCTATCCCCGTGGACAACGAATTAGAAGCTCATAGTCATCTAAACTGACAATGATCACAACAAATAATGAATAAAATTATAATGTTATTATTACAGCATATTTATCTATGACCTTTAGATATAATTATAAAGTTATTTTCGAAAATAATTATTTAAATCTTCGTTAAATCGCAATGTTACCTTTGCAATCAAACCTTTCGTGAAGTTAATAAATTTGTAGACAAACAACTAACAAATTTTTGGATGGCGCCTTTGATTGAGAACTAGTTGTGCAATTATATTAAAAAGTTGTGTTACTAATTTGCTAGTTGATTAATAAGTTGGGGACCAATGGTTTAATTTCTCCTATTTTCTTTAAAAACAAAAAATTATTCTACAGTCGTTTTTTAGGGAATTCTACCGTGAATTCTTATATTAGCTTTAATTGCATCGTGTTAAACAATTATCATATTCTACTAAGTGTTGAAAGGTCCATTATGATGGATACAATTTGAAGTTGAATAGACGAGTTGATTGAATAATGAGAAACAGTTTCAAAATGAACGTAAAATAAGTAATGCTTGAACTGTAAATGACATATGGACCTACACAATAACTAATGCCAATTTCATTCGCTATAAAATTTAAAAGTGTGACTTAAGTTGTTTATAAATTCTTCCCAAACGAATTCCTTATAATTTACATTCCAAAGTCAAATATTAATTTGAACCATACATTTCGTAGGATTAACAATTAATATTCACTACACATTGCGACCAACTTACTTTATATGTCAAAAACCTGATAGTTGATTGAAAAAAAACATTGTCAAGATCAATGTATCAAAACTTGACAACTCACATATGTGTAAATCATTATGTCAACATTTATGTACATGTAGTATAGTCATTAAAAAAATATCTACATAGACACTTTATCACGAGGTGTTGGCCCAAATTAGTAGGCAAGCCTCGATGAAGATCGTCCAAAGTTATAATCGATACTATAAGGGGTGTTAATTCTCAATCTTAAAATCGGGCACTCGTCAAATAAATTTATAAACCTATTCATAAAGAAAAATAATAGAGTTTCACAAAAGTGTGTGTTAGTCATATAAATAATATCTAATTTGACCACATGGCGGACGTTGAGGGTGCCCATACCTCACAGGACAACGTAAGCGACCATGTTATATGTGTGGAGACGAGCCATTTTCCGTGGGACAAAGACAGACCGATCCCCTTTGAGCAAGGGCCCCAGTACGAGCCGGTCCCGACGAGGTAAATGGCAAGATTCTTAACAGATCTTATGGTGAAATGATTAACAAGACAATTCACTGCAAACGCCGCCCCTTGCGCACCTACACGATCAAATCACGCTTGCAAGAACTAAAACTTAAAAATATATGAAAAATATCCTAGCATTTAATGCCTTGATTGATGCTTATAGCAAGAGCCAACTGATCCGACAAGATCACGTGCCCTATCATCTGACGTGCCTCATTTGTCTCACTCAAATATAAAAGCTCACACTTGGTGTCATTCGAGGGTAATGCAAGTTTAGACTCTCAAAGAACCTTTTATTCTTACTATCTATACTTGAGTATTCCGATTTACCATTTGGAGGCTCACGCTACAAGTTTCCCCACACCTTGAATTATTCTTTTTTGTTGGCTTACCTGTTCGACTAATGTGCCGGAACTTAGCTTGAGTGGACGTGAGAGGTCTTGAGATTTGTTGGCCACATCATTGATACATTTTTTAGGGTCAACAGTGTGGACAATAAATGAGGAATAGTTACGAATTTATGTTGAAATTAATGTTCGACTAAATTTATAAATGGTTTACAAACTGAATGTCAAATGGAGGCAATGGGTTGAAAAACCAAATGGTTATTTAACTTTGCCCAATATTTTTCATTGACCATTAATATTTTAAATTTTTTGGATGATCGTCAAACATATCAAATTACTATCATATTGGCCATTGAACTTTAAAAAAATTTCGGATGTTCATCAACTTTATCAAATAGTTATCACACCCATCACTCAATAACCCACATTTAGAGATCTCGACGAATTTGCTAACGTGAAAAATAGACTGACACGACATTGTTGTCATTAGTTGACGACAAATCAATTTTTCGCTTATAAAAATGCAATTAACATGAAAACAATAAAAAAAATATTATTAAATGAAAATACATATAATAAATAAAAGGAAACAACTAAGTTTAAAATTCAATCGCCTTTTTTATAAGTGTTTTAATAGATAAAAGCGTGTTTGTGGATTATTTATCTTCAACCAATGACAATAATGTACAAGGCCGAGCTTCTATACCGTAAGCGAGTTTGTCGAATTTTCTGATGGTGAATTATCGAACGACAAATTGGATAATTATTTATTAAAAAATTAACGATGAATGAGATAATTACTATATATATATATATTTCTTTTTAAGAAGTTAATGGCCAATGGAGATAATGAATTGAAATGTTCAGTGACCATCTGAAAATCTTTTAACGTTTAATGGCCCATTCAATGACCAAGGCTTTATATTTGTTTCATTGACAATTATAATTTAAAAGTAAAACTTTAATTTTAATCAAACTCTTCATTGGATTCACAATTATTAATTTATTCATCACTCATTTTTATCAATTTATAATTTCAACAACTTAGAGCGGGTTATTTTTACTCTTTTCAAGCCATTTTCACTTTTTAGTTTTCGAAAATAATGAAAACACGTTTACTTACCTATCTTCATAAACGAATTTCCAAAAAAAAAAATTTAAAATTTACAAAGGAAATGGAAAATGCCAAAAAATCGTTTTGGCTGTTTTCAGTTAAAATCAAGTCAAAACTTCAAAACGCGAAAAACGACTGAATTTTGCCAATATCAGGATAGATTAGTTAGGGGAGTCACGAGTTCGATTTTATTTCAGCGCAATTCAATACAAATGAATTTTCTTTTTAAATGCACGGTACGAAAAATTTCAAATAAATTGGTAGGTGGCTGAGATTCCAACCCGGGTCACTAGCATATATATATATATTGAATAATCAGTTTTTCAAATTTAAAAAGTGAAGGCGCTTTTTAATTTTTAATTTTTGAAAATAATTTTTTTCAAAATAAAAAAAAGAACACGTTTTCAGCAATCTCAAGATGAACACTAAAAACACAAAACTCAAAATGAATTCAAAATTAAAAACTAAAAAGTTGAAATACGAAAAGAACAATCCCTTATATTTTTATCTGTAATAAACACTTATTGTGTCGTGCTGTCGTTAAGAGGCACTATAGACACTTTATAAGCATTATGATGAAAAGTTATTCTTTATGGAAAAAAGGATTAAATCCTTCCACGTTACATGTAGAATTTACAATAGTTTTCTAGTTAGTCCATAAAGAACGTAACCAGTTACACGAAACACATCAAAAACAAAACCAAGTCACTCTTGAAAGAATTGAAATCAGCTGTGAAAAAAGAAAAAAATATTAAGAATTGTTGGTATATTTTCCTTTTAGGGGAAATGATAAAAGCTTTCGTTTGAGATGAATATATAAATAATTTATAAATAAATAAAATTTAATAATTTGTACTATAAATTCATTAAAATGTGTGTAATTTGTCTACTACCTGACGTGGAAAGGTCCAAACTGGTCTGCCTTTAGTTGACTAAAAATGTTTCTCTAACTTGCGCCTCTTAGCGCAGTATGCACCCCTCCTCCCCATCTTCCAAAATCCTCGACCCGTGCACTCTACGAGTATCCTAGTTTCTCTCTCTAGAAACCACCCAAATCTCCGTTGACTGGAGTGATAAAACCTCCCATCTATAGATACACCCGTACATAATAAAACGGGGTTTTTTCTACGGTGAGCTACGTATCAGTTGATATTCTCAGAAGGGTCTTCGAATCTGGCTTTGGTCAAATTTGGGAAATTAGGGTTTTCAAAATTAGGGTTATAAAGGTCAGATTTGCTGATTTGGAGTTGTATTTTTCTTAATTTGTAGGTGGTGTTGAAAAGTTTGGCGCTCAAGCAAGATTTTGTAGTTTGAAGGCTTTCTTTGATTTTTCAAAATGTTGTGGTAGTTTAGTCGGATTTCTTTGAAGCAATGATATTTATAACAGTAGTTTGGGAAATTTGTGCAAAAATCATGGTATGTTCTATTTATTTGATTGCGTGAAGTTAGTTGCTTTTGAAGTTTAAAACTATGAAGAAATTGAGGTCAAGTGATGATCTTGACTCATATGGGGAGAAGGGCGTTATTAAAGATTGGGGAAGAAGGGAGGAGGATCTGGGTTTCAACCGATCATCTTCATCACATAGGAGCTCTTATTACAAGTCTTCCGAGAGTGGGAGAAAGGGTTTGTCTTCATCATCTTCTAGGTATGATCGGTTAGAAGATGATCGGGACAGTTCAAGATCTGTTAGAAAGTGGTCAAATTATGACATGGATGGTTATGATAGAAGGAAGAGCTATGAGCGGCATAGAGAGGGGAATGATAGAGGGATTTCGAGTTCTTCGCCTCGTGTTGGGTATGGCATGGATCGGATTCATCGATCTGAAAGCTTTTCAGGACCTAGGAGGGAGTTTCCAAAAGGGTTTAGGTCAGAGAGTAAAAGGTCAAGGAGGGAGGGGAGTGTTTCATCATGGCGAAAGTTTAGTGGGGAGAGAGATGGAGATGATGGAAACAGAGGTAGTGGTAGTGAGTTAGCTAGAGGAAATAGAGTGGAGTTGGGGGATGTTGGTAAGGTGAAATCCCCCAACGGACCGAGAGATGCAAAGTCTCCTGCTTGGTCGAAGGATTCTGTCAGTGATCAGTCAAAGAGTTTTGAAGTAAAAAGAAGTGAGTGTCTGCCCGTGGATAGTGGGGCCCCTAGCAGTGAAAGGGAAGAGGGGGAGCTGGAACTGGACCCTGAACCAGTGCCTTTTCCTAAGGAAGCTGCTGGCAAATTGAAATCCTCTCAGATGGAGCTCCATCATGAACATTACAATCAGAATAAAGTTTTGCAGCAAAAAGAAAATTCCTCACCTTTAGAAATGGGAGATACGAGTAAAGGGGGTAGTCATGAGGAGCCAGCAGAAGTTGGAACATTGGAAGATGTTCAAGACATAACAAATAGAGTTAACGAGTCGCCAGATGGTAAGAATAGTTCACTCCTGGGGATAAGCGGAAGTGCAGACGAAAATGAGGCCACAGGAGATAATAGTAGAGGTGATGATGAAGAGGAGGCTAGGAGAGGAAGCAATGGTAAAGAGGATGCAGACACTACAATTGCCGAAACTGTACAAAAGGAACAAGGGGAAGATAAAGGTACTGATCTTGAAGATAAGGCTGCTAGTGCTGATATGTCAAAAGTAAACAAGGGGTTTGCTGAAGAAATTGAAGTGCCATTGAAAGAGGAAACAACCCAAAATTTGAAGGATAAGGGCAAAAATATTGCTGTCTCGCCCTCAAACAGCACTCACATATTGGAAACCGGTTTGGAGGTTGAAAACAAATCAAGGGGCCTCATAACATTTGAAGACACTGGTTTGGAAGGACCGAGTACCAGAGGATTTGAATTTTTCTCCAATGATCCAGTTAAGAAGCAAGAGAAAGTCAAGCAAGCACCTCAGAACAACGACGAAAAACTTGCTCTTGACCTTTCTCTTAGCTTGCCAAATGTTTTATTGCCTATCAGTGCTCAAAATAGAAGCCAGGATCCTGGTTCTCCTAGTCATGCAAGGAGTGCTCAATCCTTTCCTAGCACATTTCGCACAAATTCTGATGGATTTACTGCATCGATGTCTTTTTCGGGTTCTCAGCAGTTCACTCACAACCCTAGCTGTTCACTGACTTACGATGCATATGATTATGAGAAATCTGTTGGTAGTCGGCCCATATTCCAGGGAGTAGATTGGAAAGCTCTGTCTTCAGATGACCATAAGAACAATGAAATTCCAATCTACGAAGGCAATTCTATTGGAAATAGTCTGCATCATCAGTCTCAAGCATCTCAAGGAAATTCAAGTGGACAACCTGTGTTACAACATCTAAGAGTTGTAGAGGGAAGTTCAAGACCCATTGGCCTAGATAGTCAATTAAGTGTTAATAAACATTTACGTGGAGCACAATCTCAGCAACTAAATGACATTATATCTCCTTCACAGAGCATTGGATCTCATGGAAATAGACCTGGACATAGCAAAGACAGGAGACCAGCGATGAAAGGTATAGATAATGCTAGTTTACATTGGATCAGTAATCCAGAGGGAAAAGAGCAGGCACTGGTGGTTGGAGCTGACTTTGCTGAGTCGATAGTTACTATGATAGTCGCTGAGCCGCTTCATACGATGACCCAGAAGTTTAACGATATGACCAAACAACACGTGACACGTGTGAAGGAGTTTGTTCGTGAAATCATATTAAATCCAGGTAAGCAGTGGCAGTTGAGTGCTTTGCAGAAAGCACTGAGAAACAGACAAGATATTACCCTGGGCATGCTTGTGAAGTTGCCAGTCAGTCAATTGGAGATCTTGGTGGCTCTAAAAACCGGTCTCCAGGAATTTCTTCAGCAAAATTACAATGTAGAATCTTCTGATTTGGCAGAGATATTTCTAAATTTAAGATGTAGGAATCTTACTTGCCGGAGTCTTGTGCCTGTGGATGAATGTGATTGCAAAATATGCACACAGAAGAATGGTTTTTGCAGGGAGTGCATGTGCCTCGTGTGTTCAAAATTTGACATGGCATCAAACACATGCAGTTGGGTTGGATGTGATGTATGTCTACATTGGTGTCACGCTGATTGTGGATTACGGGAATCCTTTATTAGAAATGGGCGTAGTGCATCAGGTGCTCAAGGCACTATGGAGATGCAATTTCACTGTGTTGCCTGTGATCATCCTTCTGAAATGTTTGGCTTTGTGAAGGAAGTTTTCCAGAACTATGTCAAAGAATGGACAGCAGAAACACTTTCCAGAGAACTTGAATATGTGAGAAGAATATTCTCTACAAGCGAGGATTCGAGAGGGAAGCAACTGCATGAGATTGCCAGTCAGATGCTGTCTAAATTGGCAAATAGAGCCTACCTTCAAGAGGTGCGGAATCATATTCTGGGTTTCCTTAATGGTAAGCACTCCATGCCTATCAATTAGTTTCCTATGTTTACTTATACAAAAAGAAGATTCCTTATTTCAGCAAATCACATACATTATTAACATTCAATGCCCATATGAAATTAGAGCTATGGTAACATACTTCTAACTTTGAATTTGTTTCAGATTTTTGAAAAATTCTTTCTTGATTTATTGGTTTCTGTGTTGGTTATTGTTCTTATCTAGTATACACATGCAAGTCACACTATGGGTCCTTTGGCACCGGTTCTGCTTTTTGTAGAAGAGCTTTGTGAAGAAGTTGCCTTGGGAGCTTCCTTTAAAAGCTTTTTAACCTGAAAAAGCACGTCTAGAAAATTATAAAAGCTGATCCAAAAGCAGCTTCTTAGTCACATAAGAAGCCTCTGGCTTTTCAAAACCCTACCAAATCTATATAACTTTCTGATGGTTGAATGTTTGACTCCTATATTTCATTGCTCTTAGTTTTTTGTGGAATTCTGTGTGCGGAATTGGTCTTATCATGCTTTTAAGTTTATGCTGTAGAGGGATAATGCATTTGTCGTATTGTACTTCTGAATTGTGAGCTTGTGTCTTATTTTAATATTTCAATAGCTGCCTTTTATTTTTCCTACCTGCATGAGCATTACTAGGTACTAAGTAACTGCTGCATTTTTACCACGTGTTCTGCCGTCTTACTTGTTATGCTGATTAGTTAAAAATATCTCGTAATATTGAGCTTGAAAATTCTTCTTGTGATATAGTTAACGTCTTTTCCTGCTATTGTTGCTTGCATAAGATATATGGACTATCTTTTTGTAGTGTCCTCTCACATGATAATTAATTGTTAACCCCCTTAGTTCAATGATCTTAGATTACACATAATTTTCACGAGAGAGAGAGAGAGGTGGTCATAATGTACATACATTCACGCTGTCTAAACGAGGGAACATCTAATATGACTTTGGAAATTATTCTTTTGGTACTGCTGGTTACCTTTATCTTTTATGGGACTCCTTACCGATTGTAATTTTTGGCGACTTTTGGCCAGTAATGTATTTGTTAATCTTTGGAAGTTCTCTGCAACTATAAATCACTTTTAAGACTTTTCAGTGTAAGACTTTTTGTAATGAAAAAATGGGTGTGTTGGTGGTATGAGAGGATACCAAAAAATTATGAGTTAAAGGAGAGCATGCATTCAATAAATTAATTTGGTCAAAGTTACTTGTCAATATTTTTATAGTCAAATTAATTTTTATAAATTATAAAATTCCTTAAATTTGTTAGTCCGATTGTAAATATTTATTTTACATTTTTTACTTTTAAATTGCGTAAAAAATATGTAGCCCATGTTTGGTGGAGATTATAATTAGATTCTTAGTATATTTTGATAAAAGTTGATGAAGTGTGTGGTGGAAAAGTTAAAATTAATTGTTGACTTTGATTTAGATTAAAATCTGAATTTTGATCATTGCCAAACATGGGCGTAGTATATCTTTAATAAGTTCTTAAATTAATGAATAATTAAATAAACTTTTTAATATTTTAATTTTTAAACATAATTTTATTTGTTATAAAATATATATCATTCATTAGTTGGTAATTATTCTCTGTTTATGTATGGCACAATTTATTTGAAATTCTTTTTTCTCAAAAATAAATTTCAATCACAGATTCTCCAAAAAAATAGCTTTGCACACGGATTCATAAATTTTCATACTTTTTAACTACATATTCTCCAAAAAAATCGTTTTTCAATTCAAATAATCTCTTTCAAACAAACACTTAATTTCATCTAAACATGAACCGGAAAAGTTACTACTAGACTAGACTTTTCAGTTCAACCGAATAAATCAGGATTGGACTGAAAACGGTCCAATCTAATTTTGACGACATAGATTTTTCTCTATCAACTAATGAATGATATATTTTTATTAACAAATATGACTATTTTTACAAAATTTGAATATAAAAAAGTTCGTTTAATTATTTATTTATGTTGAAACTAAAAATTAAAATACTTAGCTTTTGTTTGATTCCCATTTTTGGGGTAAAATGTATTATAGAATAGTAATTTTTTGGAATGTGTGATTAAAAAGTAAAGGAAGGTTTTTGAAATACGTGTATAATTATTTTATGGAAAAATGTGTAATTGAAAATGAGTTTTGAAAGAATGCATTCTTGAAATAATGAAAAAATCTGGAAAAATCGTGGGTTTACGTGTACAGTTATTTTATAGGAGAATATGTGGTTGATAATGAGTTTTGAAAAAATAAGTTTTTGAAAAAGTGGAGGCCAAACATTGACTAAATTTAATCGGATTAATTTATTGAATGCATGTCCTCGTTTAACTTATATTTCCATGCTGTTGACATATCCATTTTCTCATTAAAAAAAGTCTTACTTCATTAATATGGAGATGCTGTGAACTTCCAAAAGATTAATAAAAACACAGCTGATCAAAAGTCATCGAAAATTATAATTGCTTAGGAATCCCCTTTAAATAAAGGTAACCTGCATGGAAAGAATTTCAAAGGCACCTTTCTTTATAAGGGATTGGATGTTCCCCTTGTTAACAATTGCTAATTCGTCTATTTTACTCTACCTTCACAAGTAAAACCTATAGGCCTTCTTTGAGCCTCATTATTTGTCAAAGAATGCACTTTTGAATGGTGATTGATGGATAATGTATGGTTAAAAAACAAGAAAAAGTTTTAGATTTGTGTAATATTATTTTATTGAAGAATATGTTGTTGAAAAGAAAGAGAGAAAATTATATTTTGAAAATAATGGGGATCAAACATGGGCTTAGTTTTGCAAACACCGTGAATATGTACACCCTCCTTCACTCCTATCTCGCATGATAATTATATTTGTAATCTAAGTGAACCGATAATTACTCTATCCATTCCAGAAGGATAGTCCTATTTCTTTTTTCAAACATATTAAGCAAATTTAGTTAATATAGTGGAAATAATAAATTTTACTGTCTTTTCCTAATATACCCCTACATTAATGCAATCAATATTTAAGATAATTAAAATATTCCTGGTACTAGTCATTGTTTAATGCAAGAATCAAGATAATTACCATTCCAAAGTCATCAAAACAAATACAAATGAATGTCATGGAAGATGAAATGATTTTTTTTGGTTTTTAATTTATTGTTTCAACTACAATTGAATAATGAAATAGTTTATATTTGTGATAACAAAGCACATTAAATAGGAGCATATTAGAAAATTAATATATAAACTACACCTTCAAATAAGAAACAAGACTATCTTTATGGGATGGATAGAGTGATTGTTAACCCCACCACCACTGCCCGGGAAGAAAAATGTAAAAATAAACATAAATAAATGAATAGAAAGAAGCGGGAAAAGGATGAGATGGTAATTACTTGGCAGTATTAGCTATTGAGTAGTCCCGGATAATATAAGTGCCACAAAATGATAATGTTTGACTCTCTCTCTCTCTCTCTCTGGCTTGGATAATCTTTGTTGCTCTTCCACTGTATATTGTGAATAATGTCTTCAATTGCAAAATCTGATTTGTGAATAATGTCTTCACTTGCATCTCTTCAATTGCAGAATCTGATTTGTTCAAGCCTGGCTTCGTTTCCACCGAATCCAGGAAAGATTTGTCAACAAAAAATAAAGAAGACAGTAATGGTATTGTTGGGTCCGGCCAAGGACTCATGTGGCTAAAATCTGTTTCTTCAGAAAAGGCTCCTCGTTTGGAAAAATCTGTTAGTTTACTTCCCAGTTTTGATGGCAATAGGGATGATAAATACAAAATGAACATGGATTTACGAACTGAGAAAGAATCCATTTATGATGAATTGGAGAGCATTGTGAGAATTAAGCAGGCAGAAGCTAAGATGTTTCAAGCACGTGCTGATGATGCAAGAAGAGAAGCTGAAGCTCTAAAGCGCATTGCAGCAACAAAAAATGGAAGGATTGAAGAAGAATATACAACCCGAATTGCAAAACTGCGATTGGCCGAGGCGGATGAGATGCATAAACAGAAAGTGGAAGAGCTCCAGCGTCTTGAAAGAGCATATCAGGAATACTTCAATATGAAAATGAGGATGGAAACGGATATCAAAGACCTTTTGCTGAAAATGGAAGCTACACGAAGGAATCTCAAGATGTGATGCATTAATGGAGTGTTTTCTTAGTTAAAATTTCACCAGGCTTTTTTGTCCCTTGATGTAATTGTAGTGCTCCACTATTTGTAGTTGATTTGTGGGTGACTTCCAGTTTCATGATACAAGTGCTAACCAGATTATGTACAGAGTTTCCAAACTCTATATGTTTATCAAAGAACATGTAGATATGAATGGGGTTCGGATGAAGAAATGAGAGACCCAAGTTTTTATCACCTGATGGTTGCTGTTATAGCTATTCAAATCTTCCTTCAATTTTTCATGTTTTTCAAGACAGGTTGACGAGATTTTCTCATGCAGGGAATGAAAGTCGAATTGAGATGTCTAATTAATCATTGACGATGATATGAACTTACGCCACTTGCCTTCATCAGAACACTGAAGACAAATTGGAGTTCTATTTTATCAGAAACTAAAGAAAGACCTTTCTAAATTATCTGTAAAAAAATTGCACTTGATATATTATAACCCAAATGTCCTCGAGTCTTAATCTTTTTCTGTCGTCTCTCATGAATTCTCAGTACAGGTATATATTATGGGAGCTTAGCCACTCAAATTCTTTAGCATCCTGGAACAAAGTGACCACAATTTTTGTTGGTCATCTTGGAGATATTGGATGACTTTTTCCTTTCCTATCTTCTTTCTTTCTTTATTTATTTCTCGTGACAATCCAAGAACCCTCAAAACCGAATCTATCGATAAGTTGATAAGTCGCGGTCTGGTTGGGGATGACTCTGCATCACCCCTAATGGACCGTGCCCAGCCACGGTTTTGACGGGGCATGCCAACTACATTAGCTGTGACTGAGCAAGGCCATCTTGGTCCAAGTGAGCCGCGACATCCCTTCTATCGTTTTGTATAAATAGAGTTAAAACAAAGGCTAGACATTCATGCTGGACGAGTGTTGGAGTGGATAAAAACTTGCTATAACAAAATAGACTCATAATTATTCAGTTACAGGTAGAATGTAGTACAAAGAAATTGCTACACAGAAACAAAAACAAACAAAAAAGAAATGAAGGCAAAATGTTACGATGAGATCTTATTTTTCAGCTTCCAGAAATTCTATATCTATGGCAACAGTCGGCCTCTAAGAAAGTGCCAAGGCCCGGTTCCGGTTCCCATCCTGCAAATAGGAAACCAAAAGTGTAAACCAATTTTCTCAAATTGATGATTGTTTATTTGCATGCCAAGTTGGATAGATTACCTCCAAACGCCAGCAAATGCTCTCAATCCCATATAAATTGTTAAAGCAAACCATATTCCAATGAAACCATTAGTTTTGGAGAGGAAAAACAGGAATCCAATGCTTACTGCTGACACTAGAACCTGAAAATGGAATATTATAATCAGAAACTTCCTTATTATATACTTGGAAAATTACAAAATTAACTAAGCCATTTACTAATAAAATTTGTTCCAGCTAAATGAATCCTTTTTCACCCCCTCCTCGGTTCATTGTCAAATCCTAGATGAAGATTTAACTCAAATAGATTTTAAACAGCTATCACATGTTCTATTGAGATGGCTTAACTCTACGCAGACAAGAGGTGATAAATTTACCATGGAATATGCAGAATATGCAAAATCAGATGCTCCAAAATTAACACCATCAAAAACAAACGCCAATGAATTTATTGGCTGTGTAGCTGCAACAAACTGATGATAAAACAGAGGTTAAAATATAAAAAATGTAAGCACCATATATATATATATATATTCAGCCAGTGTATGAGGAGATACCGGGATGCCTATAGATATAATGTGAATAACACTTTTGTCCTTCGAAAAAATTCCAGATCCAAATTGCAAACCAAGTCCCACAAAAAGAGCAAGTCCGAGTCCCAGTACAAATCCCATCTGCATGAGAGGGGACACATCTCATTGTAGGTAAATATTGTCCTTTTTAAGAAACTAAAAGCAAACAGAGGATCTTTCACTGGTCTGACAGGCAACAAGAATTTTTATGTTGAGTTGATGAAGTTTGATCCGTGCACACTACACTTGTGAAAAAATTATAGTAATCCCTTTCCTAGGAATGAGAGAATGGCAAATTGCTCGGCAAATCCACTATCTGTTTTATGTCAAGCAATATGTGTTTTAAACTGATAAATGATAGTTAGTAAACTGACAAATGACAGAGTGTCATGTGACATTATATAATCCCTTATGTAAATCTTGATATACATGTAGCAAGATCCATGTGTAGTAACTGTCAATACAACAGAAAAGCAAGTCTATAAGTAGCTTGCTGAGACGATCTTTGCAAAAAAACTTTATTCTTCTCATGGAGAATTTGTAAAATTGAGCATTTTACAACTCTTGATCAGCCAATACAATAGTCTCTACAACACGGAGGATAATATATGCTATTTGGATGAAATCTACCTGGAGTACTCGTGCTGCAGCAGCTGTTGCTTTCTGATAGTCTTTCTCAGCAAATGCACAAGCAAGGATAGCCTGGAAGAGTGGCAAACAGATAAAAGCCTGATAGAATCAACCAACTGTACTAAAAAGAAAACGATGCTACTTGGATTGATTTTGTTGATGAACGAAAAGCTATTGAAACTCGACTTCAGTATCAAAGACTTGTCACAAGGTTTGGGTCTTCAAGAAAATATCAATATTTGAAGAATGTGATTTCTAACTCCCCGTCTGCTTTCTGTAGTCGGTTCCAAGGAGGAGGGTTGCGATAGGTTGAAAGCCAATGTAAAAATATGTCAAATATTAGACACAAATCCCAATTTCTATTTCATATTAGGTTTTCATCCAACTACAAGTAATCTGGAGCTTAAAGACTAGATTTTACTTTGAAAGTTTACAATGAGGAGAGTAAGTGTAGGCACTCGACCTTCATTAAAGCCACAATCGTAAACGCTTGATCTTATAATTTAACTGATTTATAGCCTACCCTGATTTTGTTTGATTGCTTTCAGATTTTGCTTCTTTAAACGATTCATTTAGGAGATAAGATTCAGTAGTTTCTGAAATATTTTTTACCTGTCCCGCAACAGCCAAACCATCAGCAAGAAGTGACGATGTCATCCAGACCTGCAAGCATATCTGGAAGGCAGCCATAGGTGTTGGACCTAGCCTTGCAGCCATTGATGCAGCCAAAGTCACACAGATAGTCACAGCTATAACTCTTGCTAGTAACAGAGAACCTGTGTCAAATCACTTGACAAAATGTCAATGGAGCATATTCGACTGAAGTGATAAAAACATTACTAATGGACTAACCATTCTTGAGGAATCTACTGAACTGCAAATCTCCAAGACTTGGAGATAATAGATTAACTTGTTTCATCAATTTGCATAAGAGAATCACGGAGATCAAGTACCTGCAAAAACCAGTTTTCATGTGAGGAAAATTTTACATTAAAGATTCCATGAACAAACAAGAATTTGCTATGGGAGGAAACTGGGAGAATGCTAGACAATGCTACATAATATCACACACAATATTTCAACTTGTTTTTATCCTTTAGTCCTATTGAGCAATGTAGAGTCTACCTTACTAAATATATCTAGAGTAAAATAAATACAGTATGGATACAAAACTTACTGAGAAAGGACGTGTGCAATGGCTGCACCGCTCACACCCATTCGGCACACAAATATAAGAATTGGGTCCAAAATTATGTTTGCCAAATCTCCTGCAACTATTAGCAGAAAGAAAAACCTACGTTAAGATCGGGTATCTGAACTTCAGAGGATAAATTTAAATTTTGTTCTATAAAAATGTAAAAACAAGAACTTAAAGTTGTTTACTATGTATCTGGAAGAGGGAAATTAGTGAAGGATCTTCCATTTTTCACTTGTCCGGGCAAGATTTGGCCATATTAATCAGAAGATTTTTTTTAAAACCATTCAGAAGATTATAGTATTAAGGTTTCTTGTGGAATTTCTTGTAAGATGTGACAAAAATACAATCAAGAGATTCGAATTGTTAGCTGAAAAAAGGTTCAAATGGTCGTATTCCCATTGCTTGATATGAGAAAAATTCTTATTTTGATTGAAAGAATAAAAAAGAAGAAAAAGAAAATGTAAACTTCAAGAGTAATTGTCTTACCAGTGGCAATAAGAGGAGTTTTTGTGTCCTTGAAACCTCGAAAGACTCCTTGCATGGCCAAAGAAAGAAGAACAGCTGGAGCCCCAAGTGATCTTAGTGTCAAATACTTTAGCGCAGGGGCTAGCATAGGAGATCCCTATTTCACCATTTCAAAAGGTGTATCAATTAAAGAACACATGAATACTCTGTGCAGGCAAATGTTTATTATTTCACCTAAGAATGCATGATGAGAAGGTACTATTAAAAATAAAAGATAACAAACGGGGAAAGTTTTATTCGGCCATCTCGTTTTAAATGTCACAGAAGAGAGATAGAGAAACTAATGACATATTTGAATATTAAGATACCATATGTTGATACTTACAGATTTTACACCCATGAAACCTAAGAACGGTTTTGCTAGAAATATGAGGAACATGGTCTGAAGCAGTCCAAGCACACAACCAAGAAGTAGTGCAGTTGATGCAGAAGGGATATGTCTGCGTTCACTACCGAGTTTTCCATTCTTTGGATTGCTGCTGATAACATCCGGAGACTTACATGTAGTAGTTCTGAAATCTGTCGAAGAAAAAACATGAGTTGCTAGGAAATAACACCGATTATCTTAAAGAACTCAAACCAACAGAGAGAATCGATAAATTATAATTTTGGAATCTAAGTATTTATTGGTGACACCTTGAAATTTGGTTTCTACAACCATTTCAAATCCTTTCGATTTTGAGTGGAACTAGAGGTAACCGGTCGGGCTGACCAGCCTTGCTGACACTCAGCATAGCCTGTCTAGACTAGAGGCCTAGTACGGCCGGCCAATCCAATATTTTAAAATTATTTCTGAAAAGAAATTTAAAAAATCCACGTTGGCAGGCTGCCTCGAGCTTGGAAGGACCAACCCAACTTTAGACATCTAGGTGGAACTGTCAGAAGCTCACAGGTAAAACTGTCTTCACATTAGTTGGAACGAAGGAGGGATATGTGAAGGAATATTTTTGTTTTTTGCGTGTTCTAAATGCCAAACACTAATTTAAACCTAGACTTGGAAGTGTTGGCAGTATTTAAAACAGACATTTAGGGGCTGTTCTCTTTACCGTTTTTTGTTTTCAATTTTTGAAAATAGCGAGGGACTGTACTCTTCGTGTTTCAGTTTTCCGTTTTGAGTTTTGAAATCATTTTCAGTTTTGTATTTTGAGCATCCATTTTGAAAATGTATTCTTTTTGTCATTTTGAAAAATTATTTTTAAAAACCCAAAATTGAAAATTTTGGCCAAGTTATATATGAAAACGCCAACAACGATTTCTTTATAAATTTTAAACTTGTTTTCAAAAACGTGTTTTCGAAAATAAAAAAGAAAACGCGTTTTCACTGTTTTCGATTTTCGAAAATAAAAAACGACTTGAAAACGGCAAAGAGAAGAGGCCCTAGCTTCTAGATAAGACCTCTTGGAAGCTGGAACATACCATCTTCCGAAGCTGACTCTTTTGTTTCATCTTTTTCTGCTGAACCCTTCTCTAAGTTTTCGAGCATGGCATCTCCAGGAACCAGCTCGTCTGTTTCTTTGTTCTTGGAAGTACCTTTCTCTGAGTTTTCGCTTGTTTGTTGTTGATCACTAATTCTTTTAACCGTGTCTTCCTCAGCAACGAAAGAAGTTGTGATACTAACAAGTGGGAATATGGTAACCTTAGAGGCTTGATTAAAAATAGCAATCGAAACTCCTACAGCAGCAATTTCCACCGGACCTGTGCAATAACAGAAACTAAGTCAAAAAAAAAAAATAAAAAAAAATTGGAGCACAAACATTTCTTCAAGAAATTTGTAAACTGAAATGAGATGTCATCTACAGTTTATAGATAACTTCAACTTTAACGGTTGAGAACTTGAGCATGTTTGGCACTCAGTATTAGACCATTACGAGTTATGGAAATTTGAAGGAATTAGACAGCAGAAAATTATATGGCTCATTATGCATGGTGAATTTTACGACATTATGAACAGTATTAAGAAAGAAAAAGAAGCTAAAACGTTGAACTACAACGTTTGTGCAGTCCTCACCAGTCTATAACATGTCCATATAGGTGATGATTTTCTTTTATAGATTTTACTTTTGGCTTTAAAAGATCACACCATTCACAAAATGATTTATTTTGATGATACAGAGAATTTTAAAATATACAAGAAGGCATACCTAACTGGCCAATGAATGCTGTATCAATTAAAGAAGCAATAGGATCAGCAGCTAATGCCAGAGCTGCGGGGAATGCAATGCGTAGTATTTCCAACCCAAGATCATCCCTTTTGAAAACATATCTGCACACCCAACAGAAGGCGAAATAATAAAATAAAACAAGAATTATATCTTCTGATAAAGTGTGAAAGTATTTGATCAATCCTAGTCTCAATTCATTTTTCTAAATGTTTTTCTTCTCTACTTTTATTTCCAGTACTTATTATTTTACAACGAACAAATCCGACCTTTTTCCTGTAAGTGTGACTTTAAGCAGATATATATAGTTTGGCTAGACTGCATAATGCAACTTGAAGTAAGGGATAACAACATTCATTCACCTAGCATCTTTGAAGAAGACAAAGAATGGCATTGTCCACTCTCTCCCAGAAGGCGGTATATCAGTATCGTCAACCATGGTTATAAACTGCCGGACAGATAGAAAGAACGATGACTTGCAGAAGGCTGGAGCACTTGGCGAGCAACTGTTCCAAACCAACAAAATATTACACCTGAAAATTTTCAATTTTTATCATTAAAGTCTTCCAGTATGCAGCAGCCTGAGTACATAGCCAGATAGCCTGAACGGTACAAATCAGGATGTGCACAAGGGGAAATGGTTTTACATATCAATCAAAGATCCACCTAAAGGTCTAAACAATTGGAACGGGCAAAATACCACAAAGGGGAGGAAAATGAGCAAGCTTTATGATTAGTAGGGATGAACTTGAGAAATAGGAAGGATAAAGGAAGTACGCACGTGAAATATAGACCGCACTAGCTAGCGACATACATATGGTTGCATATTTAACAACGGTGGCAACTTCTTTAGTTAAGGATTTAGGTGAGTACTTGACATTATGACTGACAAGATTTTAGTTTCGTTTTTCCTTAATAGAGTCCAAAGTTTCCTATTTATCTTACCAAAAATGACATTGCCGTATAGGATAACATATCAGATAAAAAACCTCTTTTAACTTTAACTTGTAAACTACCGGTTGGAGTTCAAAAGTTGCATTCCCTAACAAAGGAAAAAAAAAATGAAAGAGAAAGCCCAACAAATCTCACAGTACTTCTTTTGGGAGCGAAACATAAACTTTAATGAAGAGCATGATGAGATAACAGAGGACTACCCAGCTCAAAGCAACTGGGGTTGTGGACTTGTGGTAGCAAAGGAAGCTAGTGTGTGCGCAACTTTATCCCTATTTCTAGGCGTAAAGCTACACGTATCACACCCTATCTCCTTTAGAAGCGCTACAATATCATATATTAAACCAGTGTTGGGAGCAAATATATCATTCGAATTCAGGCTATAAATAAACCTACTAGCATCCCACTTATCCTCTTTCATTTAACAGAATTTATTAAGCATTAGCCAGCTAATTCTGAATCATTCATTTCAAGAAATCACAGAAAAATCACACATAAAAAAAAACAAAACTTACCAACATTGGCAGAAGGAATGAATAATTAAGCAAGAAATCACTATATTTATGTATTGTGAGAGAGTATAAAAAAGTAGTTTAACCAAAAAAAATCTAATTGATGATATTTATCACTAGTCTATGTGACAATGAGCCTTTAATTTATTGTTCAATGAAGTTGTGACGCTACACTTAAAGACCGGTGATTGTGTTGATTACCACTTGTGATGAATAGTATTATTATTCAAAAGGAAAAAGATACATGGCCAGTGCCACATAGGGGCGCCACCACAGACCCCCCCCGGATGGCCAGGGTCCACGAGGCCCTGCCCATGTAGCAGCCCTCTATTCATAAACGTAACATGAGTTAGGAGTTACACAAACCTTCCTCAGTTCTACATTCCCCAGGTAATCTTCTAGAAATATACACAACGAAAATGAAAAGAAAAAAGGACGAAAAGAAAAAAACAAAAACAAAAACATTGTTTCCATGCGTGCGTTAACCTTTTCTCATCACAAAGATTCCTCTAGTCTCCAAATGTCAATCTCAAGCCAAAACAAGAACAATTATTCATCTTTTTAAAAGCTTTCATTATAGACTACAGTACTGTCTAAGCAAAACCCATTATTTATTTATAAAAATTGCGTACTTAATCAACCTTTATCATGCTCATATTGAAGATAAACAAATTTGTTGATTCAGGAAAAATGAAGCATCACAAAAAATTCCTGAATTCTTATGCTACTTTTCTTGTNAAAACAAAAACAAAAACATTGTTTCCATGCGTGCGTTAACCTTTTCTCATCACAAAGATTCCTCTAGTCTCCAAATGTCAATCTCAAGCCAAAACAAGAACAATTATTCATCTTTTTAAAAGCTTTCATTATAGACTACAGTACTGTCTAAGCAAAACCCATTATTTATTTATAAAAATTGCGTACTTAATCAACCTTTATCATGCTCATATTGAAGATAAACAAATTTGTTGATTCAGGAAAAATGAAGCATCACAAAAAATTCCTGAATTCTTATGCTACTTTTCTTGTTTGATCGAATGTATAACATGAAATACAAATACCCTAATGCAAGTTAAGGTTTTTAGATATACCTGCGCTGATGCTTCTTGTCTGGTTAAACTCACTTATAAGCAACAAAAAATTAATTGAACACAACCTTTTTTTTTTTTTATTTTTTTTTTTTTTTCATATAATAGCATATATGACATAGTCTTCATGTTTCTAAGACAAAAAATGGAAAAAATAAGGAGGAGAGAAACAAAAACATTCAAACAAACTATAAGCGTGTCATTTACATGCACGAAAGAAGTAACATGCATTTTCTTGAAAGTAAAGAAGATTAGCAAAGTACTACTCACCTTTCTCAAGTGTAGTGTGTGCTCTCACCAATTCTTGGCAACCAAACATGCGAGCCTTTAAATACCTCCCTTTCCCTCTCCCTCTCCCTCTCCCTATCAATATGGTGGCAGCATTGGCACTTAAACAAATAGAATGCATTTTGTTTTTCTTAATTGTTTCAACGACTAAAGTGGGATGGTTAACTAAAACACAATATTCGAGTCATGCATGATATGTTAAATTGGTGGGGATTAAAATAAGTTTATAAAAGTTAATGAAATGTAATGTTGAAAAGTTGTAAGACCCAAAAAATGTGGTTATAATTAATTATTGACTTTATTTATATTAAAACCTAGATTTTAATATTTACCAAACAATGG
Source organism: Fraxinus nigra (assembly GCA_903798295.1). Taxonomy (NCBI): domain Eukaryota; kingdom Viridiplantae; phylum Streptophyta; class Magnoliopsida; order Lamiales; family Oleaceae; genus Fraxinus; species Fraxinus nigra. The sequence goes on from CAIGRH010079624.1 coordinate 23,346, forward strand.
CTAAGTATGATTTAGGAATGAAAATATGTGACTGATTTTGTTGACTATCTTGTTTAGATTGAATTTAAGATTTTAATATTTGCCAAACAGGGTCTAAGTATGATTTAGGAATGAAAATACGTGACCGATTTTGTTGACGATCTTGTTTAAATTTATTTTGACGTATTAAATCTATCATTAAAAATCCAAATATGAAATATACATCTCTCGTGCATCGAGATTGTATCGTCATTGTCACTACTTTAAGAAATATAGTAATAATTTCGAAGAAATTCAAGCCCTAATACTAGTGATTAATTAATGCTCTAAAAGTGGAATTCCATCACTCCTTTCGGCTAATAATATTATATATGTTGGATAAGTAGGTGGTTTTATTATTCTTTGTTGTCTAAATTTGAGGGACTCTAATTGGTCGTGTTAGAACCTTTGCAAAATATGGGGCACGTTGGAATCCCAATAACCCATGTCTGCTGGTCCCTACAAATTACCTAATTTTTCCACGTCGAGCTCAAGATTTTATCTAGATAGTATCATACGTTTAAAGCTAAGGTTGAACAACGAAATCGTCAAACATTAAAATTGAACAAAAATCATTTTTTAAAAGTCGTTGGTTTGGATCCACGTAGATCTATCGATGGTTTGGTTTTGAACCGAACCGTTTCGAAGTAGTTTGATTTATGTTTTAATTTTTGCAATCCGTTTCAACCGTCAAACCATTTAAAAAAAAAAACTGAAAATAAATTAATTTACAGTTTATCTCCCAACTAAAAAGATACATTGATATTAGACTTGTTAAGAGATATAATCCTATATTGAATAAAGATGAAAACATAAACCAACTTATAAAGAATTATATTACTCCTCTTAATAATATTGACATTTTAAGATGTAACCACAAATCTTATCGTGGCATCAGAGCCTGTTAAGCTCTAACGAGTAATTCGCTCCGATTAAGATTAAAAAAAAATTTTGAGCACATGAATTTCAAGATTGATTTGCTCAAATAAGCCAGCATCTTGCGGGACATGTTAAGTGATATAATCCCACATCGAATAAAGATGAAAACATACACCAACTTACAAAGAATTTGGTTACTTCTCTTAATAAAGTTGACCTTTTAAGATGGAATCACAAATATTAACAAGACTAGCACAATTAAACTCAAACCTAAATAGACAGCTATACATCATAATTAATTAATTAATTAATACTCAAATACACCTCAATCATCCAAATCATGAATGTAAAATTCTCAAATTGGTTGAAATGTTGAACAACTGCAGTTAAATCATATTCACTGATCGCCTATTACGATTGAGAGGACAATTAAATCTAGATTTTAATGCAAACCTACAAATTTATTTTTCTTCTACTAATATATGTTTTAAACTTTACCTTTATTTTTCCAGGTCAGTTTATCCAGATTTTCTTATTTTTTTGGTAATTTTTTGCTATATTTTTATTGTTGGCTATATTGTTTGCTTTAATTATTGTCGAGCTCCCTTAAATTTTGAACTGACGACAACACTTTTTTGTTGATTTGTGTCTTAATTTTCTGGTCAAATCACTTAATTAATTATTTATATTTAAACTTAATTTTAAAATTTATTGTTAATTGCTAGAATGATTTGATGAATTACTTAAATGGTCGTTTTGAATATTTGACCAATAAACCTTTTGAAATATTACTTTGATGAAAATTAAATGAAAATAAATACAATATTATCCCTCACATTGCTAAAGATGTGTTAACTATTCAAATATTTACAATTGTTTCTGAGTCTATGTTCCCTATTAGTGGTCGGATTCTCAATTCCTTTAAGAGTTTGTTGAATGCAATATGATTGAGGCAGTTGATAATCCAAGAATAATTAACCAAGAGGGGGGTGAATTGATTTTTTAAACTATTTTGACACTTAGTCTCAAAATAATTAACAAACAAGATATAAATGCAAAATATGATACGAGAATTAAATATGCAAGTTCAATAATTAAATTCAAATATAGATATATTTCAATTAAATAACAATGTGAAGTAAAGTGCGATAATGTAATGATAACAAATCGATTTAATGGGGTTCTATA
>CAIGRH010079709.1:7266-19395 GCA_903798295.1 Fraxinus nigra
TAAGAATTGATGAGTATACCTTTACATGTAAACGAGGTTTCGATAAATAACTTCTAAATACAAGTCTTCAAGGTTCTTCTTGTTTTCCTCGAATCTCTTTTGATTGTACGCTCTTCAACAGATGACGATTTAAGTCTTTAAATGCTTAAGAGGATATATTCATGAAAAGCTCAACAAACATAACTTATTAGAAATATAAGTGTATTGTTTGTTATAATCAAAACAAGTGAAATTATATTAAATCATAGGTCAACAATCAGAGCATGTAATTTTATAAGTAGTATCAAAGCTTAATTGTGATCCGTGGCCCAATTTTGTCTAAATGAGTCAATTACTTTTTTATGAAATATCTAAGAATGGAATGGATATTCATGAGACTTATGACCAACTATTTGAGGAGAGTCTCAAGTTATATAAGGTTAATAAATCATTCTTAGAGAAATTGAATAAGCTTGAATTAGAAATAGAGAGCCTAGTAGTCAAATTTGAGGAGAAGGATTAAACGAATTAAGGGTTGAGAAAGGTCCTTAGAAATTAAGGTTAGAACTCTAATGAGTGATCTTGAAAAATCAAATTTCCCACTTCAATCTTTCTCTTGTTGTCCTAAGAAGCTTGACAATATATTTAAAATGCAAAAATCGGCTAGGGATAGAAAATGTTTAGGCTTTAATAAAACAAATTATCATACCTCTTCATCTTCTAAAAATAAGTTTGTACCTGACTCGATCAAGCCTAAGATTCAAAACTTGAAATCTAGAGTTGCTTATTGGTTCATCGCCACTTGTCACCATTGTGGAGAGTTGGGACACGTAAGATCTAGGTATCACAAACTTTTAAGCAGGAACAATAAGACAAAACATATGGTTCCTCAACATAAGGTTCCAAATTTGAAACCTAGAGTATCTCCTAAATTCATTCCCACTTGTCACAATTGTGGTGAGACATTAGACCTAGGTGTCATAAGCCCTTGGTTAGGAGCAACAAACAACATCTCACTAACCATTTTATATTCTTGACTAACAAAGATAATTTATTTAACTAAGATGACGTCTTCTTTTAAGAAAAATTGGTCAAAAAGAGCGAACTCTATGGTCAAAGTGATATTACAAATTGTGGTGATGCTCGCGTTGCTTTTCATGGTAAGAGTGTTTTTGTTCCTCATTGAATAGGTCATTTGGTGCATGCATCTGTATTGTTCACGGTATCTACATATTCATGCATGCATTTTAAGCTTTTCCTTTATCTCATTTGTTTTGCATTACTTCTTTTATTACAATAAAAAAAAAAAAAAGGAAAAAAGGATTTTTGAAGTCATAGTACTTTCATTAGATATTTTTGAACGTGTTATTTTGTAATCAAGTACTATTATAGTTTATAAATGATGAATAATGTTTCCATTTACTTTGTTTAGAACTTGTTTGGAGTATTTGGTATTGGTTATTACACGTATCATCTACAATGTACACATTAAGCTCTTGTGGGTGATCAGTTTTGACCTCGTGTGTGAGACTTTGGATAATGGTCATTTGTTTGGCGGGTTGATTTTGAATATGAAATAATATTTATCTAGTTGACCTAAACTCATATATATTCCCCATAAAAGAAAAAGAGTATTTCACTTCAAAATAATTGAGTTATTTTGATTCATCTTATACTTATTTTCGTAGTCTTTTTTACTCGAGCAATTAAGTATGCCGAGTATCTTAAAACTTGGTGTCCTATTATCATCTGACTTTAAAGTCATCAATCTAAAGCTCGTTATAGGGATCATTAAGTATGCTTAATTAAAATAAATCTACACATAAGATGTCAAAAAAATGAGAGAAAAACTATATAATTGCTTACACATAGGGGAAAAAGAAGGTTATACATTAAAAAAAAAATTGAATATGAGTTTTATAATTTAAAAAAGTCCTAGTAGCACTGAATTTGACTTCATACTTAGAAGAATATGTTCATTTACCAATTATTATGTACACATCCTTTCTAATTGATTTAAGGTTTTGAGACACGCTTATATGAGTTTAGTGACACTTTTCACACATATGTAGCTTATGTAATTTACTCCGTATAGGTTTAAAATAAGTTATGTGAAAAAAGTCTGCCTAGTATAAATTATGCATTTCTAAGTAAGCAAATAACTATTCGTGATATTATATTTAAAAGTCCATAAAAATAGTTGTCTCAAAATAAAACTTTTATTTTACCATCAAAAGTGTTGCATAATTTGTATAATTATATATTTTTTACTCATTCCTCTCTATGTTCTTCATAAGTTTATTGCTTTCGATCTATACATTTATGTGATTGTTTGAACGCATGATTAATTGAATTAATTACCTTAATCATCTAGAAATAATAATTAAGTGACTTGTTGTTTTTTATTGATTAATTCCGTGTATTTAGGTGGAGAGTTAGTATTTATTTCAGAGAGTTGACAAGTAAACGAGTTAGAGGGAGAAAATTGGAAAATTTGAATTGGATATTTAAGTTAGGGAAAGTCATAGTAATTCCTTGATTGATTGATAATCTGACTAGCATGATTGGATATTTTGCTTATTAATATTATGTTACATGTTTTGTATAGTATCAATATCATTATTTTGTGTTGCTAGTTCAGCTACATATCTCATCTTGGATTCTAAGTCATTTGATTCTCATAGTGGTACATGTGTTGATGTTATACATGTTTTGTTTGGGTTATTTATCTAACTTAAATACATGCCTTATTATAAGTTTTCTCTTGCTTTTCATGTGGTGTTGTTTTCATGTGTTTCAAGAAACATGTATGACAATATTTGAGTTCAAGTTTGGAAATTGAGTCTTTAGGTAGATTGTTGTTAAGCTGTTTTTTATTTTGACTTTGAAATAAACGATTTTGTCATGCAATGCCAAATGGGGAGTTTGTTAGGTCTATATTTGTAATTGGTTATTCTTTAGACAAAATTAAAGTAATAGAGTTGTAATTAAGTCGAAAAGTCAAATGGATTGATAGTATAGATATTGAAGGAGTCAAAGAGCTCAAAGATGCCCAAAAACATCACATATGATCAATGGGATACAATTAAGAGTCAAATGAGTGTCAAAGTGCAGCACAAGTCACACTCCAAATTCTGAGTCACAAGTTGCAAAGCATTTTTCACATCGAAAACATTTGAACTTGAAACATGCTACTTCTAAAAGAATTTTATTCCTATGAGTTAACTTTCCAATGACTTTGAATCACCTCAATTTCATATCAAGAGAGAAATATATGATGAAAATACTAATGGTTGCTTAAAGAGCTTGTTGGCCCCCCCTCTAGACACTCTAGTGTCCCAAAACAGATTTTAAGTCGTTCTTCCAATCCTATTCAACCCCAAACACTATCCGTTATGTATACCCATTATCTCATCTTAAGGTGAGATTTAACATTATTTTCATGCAAAAAATCATTCTTTGAAGATCACACAAATATTCCCAAAGGTTTCTTGATTCAACACTGAGATTAAAGTTTCATATATTTCCTACATGTTCTTTGTTTTTGGTTCAACCTTATATTTAGTCGAGAGAGTTTCCTTTGAAGATCAAATCCATATTCTAATAATATCATTTAATATCTTACATTAGTCACAAATCAAAATGCATAAATATCTAAAGATCAAACACCCAAAACCCTACCTTCGCTTATAAGCATTTAGACTTCTGAAGTTTGGAGAAGAGGCGCTTGGAGTTATAGTACCGTGGAACGAGTTTGTTCTTGGTGATCCAATGAAGAGAAAAGTTGTCCAAAGTTCTAAAAGTGCAGGTTGCACAATCGAAGAGGTTCTTCAGTAATTTACAAATTAAGTGGTCAAAGTAAGCTAAGGTTTAGCAATTTCTGGACTAATTGTAAGATAATTTTTTTAAGTAAATCTTTTGGCAAGATTTGCCCGAAGGTTTTTGATACTTTTGAAGAATTCTTCAAGGGTTTTCCTCCACTCGATTTCTGCTATTATTTATTTTTTACCGCTTTGATCTGAATGTTTATGTGATTTTTTTAATTAGGATTTAATTGGAATTATAAATTTAATCATCTAGAGACAATAAATAAGTGATTTATTGTTTGTTATTGGTTTAATTTCACATTTGGGTCTAAAGATTCCCCAACACTAGGTAAGCAAATCTATAGTATAAAAATGTGGATAACATTACAAATAGGTTTTGGGTAAGAGATAATGTTTCCAATGATGTGGGAATTTTGTGGTCCACAGAAGTTCCATTTTACATTCCATCACATTTTAACATTGAAGCAGGCAAATCCAGACAAGTGCATTGGATTTGAAATAAAATTCAAGTTAAGTGATTTGATTGTATCTTTATAAAGTTGAGTGACCCAATTGTTTAACACAAGTGGAATGACCACACTAAAATTTACCCTACATATAAACTCGAGAAGAGCTAAGATTATATCCTTCTATCCAAAGTATTAGTCATAAAAGTGTTAGTTTGATGCCTTTCGAGTAGTATTTTGTGAACAATGTTATAAGTTGTAATTTGACTATTCGCAATAATCTAAAGTTCCATGATCATAAAAGATATCACAAGTTGTATACTCGATAGATTGAGTATGGTGAGACACAATTTGTGACACGATCAAAATATATTGTTTAAATTGGTACATATAGTTGAAAAATTTAAGTTGATAAGATTGTATTGTTTTTATTGAAATTGTCTAGATCTTGGAAATAAGAACAACGATATGTTTGGTTCACATTGAATGTGACCTTGCAAATGAGTCATCTATGCGATCCCGTTCCATTTGTATCAAACAAATCATTGTTCTTATTCCCAAAATTTAGAGAAATGTTAATAGAAAAAATAAAATCTTATCATCATAAAGCATCCAATCTTATGTACCAATTGCGAATGATATATTTTGACCACATCCCGATTTGTGTCTCACTATACTCGAACCATTATGTACACAGCTTGTGACATCTCTTATGATCATGGAACTCCAGATTAATATTGAAAATAGTCGAATCATAACTCATAATTCCATTTACAAATACTACTCGTAGGGCATCAAACTAAGAATCTCTCATTTGCCCTTTAAAGTAAATGTAACATATCAAAAATATTCATCCTCTCGGGATGCTCATCAAAAAAACTCAATTGCTAAGTTTTTAGTGACAATATCTACAAGATTATCTGTCGATCCAATATTGCTAATAGTCACATCTCCTCGATGAACAATCGCTCTAATAAAGAGAAAATCGGAATTGGTTTATCCAATATAGTTTGGAGCATTCCTTAAATATACAAGCATATAATCTCTCGTTCTTTGAAAGTACTTGAGTATATGCTTCACTGCTCCAAGGTTATGGTCTTGGTTTAGACTGATAGTAATTAACAATACTCAGGCATAGAAATATTTGGTCTAGCGCAAAGCATAGCATACATGAGGCTTCTTATAGCGAAAGCATAAGGAACATTCTAAATATCATGTGTCTCTGTAGGAGTCTTGGAAAAAAGCTCCTTAGATAAATCAATTTGATGTCTAAAGGGAAGTTGTCCCCTTTTTAAATTCTGCATTCCAAACCTAGGAAATATTTTGCCAATATATATAAAGATTGGCATAATTCTATCCTCGTGTTTTTCCTATCTTGTTAGATATTGATGTCCAAAACATAACTAACTTCTCTCAAAGTCCTTCATATCAAATTACTATGACAACCATTTATTTATAGAATAAGATTCCCCTACATCATTTCCAATGAGTTAAAAGCCATCTATATAAATAATCGAAAGAATTACTTACTTGTATATGCTAACATACATAAGACTCATCTATATTTTGATCGAAACCATATATCTTAATGGTCTGATTAGATGTGATATTCCAAAACATTAGACTCGTCAAGATGTCCATTTTTCATACATCATAATAATAATGAGCACCAATGGATAAAAGATTCGAACATATTTTAAGCATGGTTATGGTGAAAAGGTTTCCTCGTAATCGATACATTCTCTTTAGGGAAAACCCCTTAGCCACTTTCCTTACTTTGAAGGTTTCAAACTTCCCATCTACTCATCTTTTCCTCTTATAGATCAACTTGAACTCTCTAGGTTTGATCCCGTTAGGTACATATACAAAATCGAAAGCTTGTTGGATTCCATCTCAGAGTTCATGGCATATCTCCATGACTTAAAGTCTACATCTTCCATTGTTTCTTTAAATGAAATGTGATCTTTATCTTGCTCAGTATAGACTGCCTGAAAAGACTCTCTATAGAATAAGTATCTAGAATGGTCTCACAACCCTCCCACTATGAGTAATGGCTGGAGATGGCAGATTGTCATGTCTGAATAAAGGCACATCATCTCCTTTCACTGTTTGGTCCTGTCTTTGATTAGGACCAGCCTCTTCATTATCCCTATCATGAGAAGCATACAGAGGTGGAACCAATGGGTTTTTTATTCTCTATTACCTCTGTTTGTATTTTTCCATGTATTTATGTGGGCATCACTTGCTCATTTACCTCATTAGAAACCATTGTTTCAGTATGAGTTTTCAAGTCATAACTATTTCATTCTATGCATAAATCTAGAACAGAGTCGTTTGAACCATGTTCTAACACCACTTCCAATAAAATCTTACTAGTGGGCTTGTGTTCTTCTATATACTTGTCTTCTAAAAATGTTACATTTGTATGAACAAATACCTCTTTATCAAGAGAATTGTAGATGCAGTAACCTCTTGTTCATTTTGGATATCCTACAAAGAGACAAACCCATGATCTTGACTATATATTATTTGTCTTTCTGTTTAGTACGTGTTTAATATCCTATGTCCGAATGTGGTGTAAATTAGACTTACGCCCATTCTACAATTCAAGAGATATCTAGAGAACTGACTCAGATGGTACAAGATTCAAGATGTAATTTATCGTTTGTAGTACATATGCCTAAATTGAAATAGACATTGAGGAATAACTCATCATCGATCTCATTATATTTAAAGAGTTCAATTTCTTCTTTCTAAACACTAATCTGTTGGGGAGTCATTAGTGGACTCAATTGGGACAACATCCATTATTCGATAAATAGACTTTAAACTCTTGGGGATAGATATTTGCTACATCAATTAGATCGAAAGGCCTTGATACATATACCTAATTGTTTCTCAACCTCAATTTAAACTTCTTTTATTTCTTCAAAGCTTTGAACTTGTAAGACATTAGTTATGTGTCTATATTTAGAGCAATCATCTGTTAAAGTGATGAAGTACTCATGTCCTCCTCTAAAATGAGTACCAATAGATCTACAAAGAATTGAAAACATGATTATTGGCTCTAGAATTTACAATCCAAGTGTTAGTAGAATCAACCACTAAACATGACTCAATGAATAAATAATCGCATTTACCCTACTTCCTTTTAGCTAGATGATATGGGCAATTCCTCTTCAAATGACCATTTTGTCCAAAAATAAAGTATTTTTCCTTTGGTTTTCCATCGATACTAATTTTCTTCCCATTTGATTTGCCATCCTTTTTGTTTGGCCTCTTCATCTTGTTTTCTCTTTTTGCCACTATAAGGCTTAGGATGAGAGGGACGATTGTACAAGCAAACCATCTCCAATTTTGGCCTTTAGAACAAATTTAGCACTTTGGAGCTCATTCACTAACTCCGTCAGAGACATGCTCATTTTGTGTAGGTAATAATCAACTTTGAATTATTAGAACACTTCAAGAACAGTCTAAAAAATCATGTCAATCTTAGTCTCGGAATCAATGTTTAGCTATTAAAACCTTTGCATCATTAAAGTGACCAATTACGGTTAACATATGGACCCCAAATGTGCCGATTTCATGTGTATGTTCACAATTGCCTTAATAGAAGCTTGTCTAACTTGTCGGCTTTAATATCGAAACATATCACGAAGACTTACCTTCGTGTGAAAAACAATCTCCATATTCTGTGTTTCTGTTGCAACACATTTGACGTAGATGCTAAAATGTAGCAATGTGCCATCTCATCAGAATAACACCATTTTTCATATGAAGTATTATGAATGTCATGGAGTCATCCTTAGGGGTTTTGAGACAAACTTTAGTTAGTACGAATTTTTGTTTTTCAGCTTTAGGAACAATGTTTAGATTCATTTTCTAATCACCGTAGCTATCTCCCTCTAGTTAGTTTTTGTCAAGTATCAATGCTATTGGATTAAACGACATTTTTATTGATTCGCACATCAGTAAAATAAATAATAATCTTTGTATAATGCATTTATGTATGTATGCAAAATATGGATGTTTTTAATCTTTGTGTGATAAATGTATGTATGTTTGCAAAATCTATATACAAAACTATATTTTAATCAAAGACCTAAAAATATTGCAACTTTTAACACGCCATCTCTACGAGGTCAAAGAAGTTGCCGACATGGTTGGAGGGTCATTTTAATGAGCTAGGAATCTCATGCAATAATTAAAATGAACATTGATTATTATTTGACCTCTGGATAATTGTCTGAATGTTTTTTAGGAAGTCTTTTTTCAAAATTTTCATATGTAAGTGTATTAACATGCGTAAATATCAAATAGACAAGATGTTTTCTATTGGATAATCACCACCCATTATTTCATTTTAAAATTTTCTATTTATATATCAAATTCTCGGAATCCAAAATAACGTGGTCCTGCTTTAGGAGATTGATGTAATTCGATACTAAAAAAATAGATATTTTAATAATAAATAGAATAACATAGGTGACTGTGGATTTATATATGCAAATTAAACCCTCTCCCAGATGTTTTTTTAAACCATTGGGATTTTCTTTCAATAATCAATCAGTCAACTATATACAACTGTAATGGACCACTTCTAATCAATTTAGAGTGATGAAAAAATTATACAATACCAATGCATATAAATTTAGTGTATCGGGTGGTATCTTATTTAATCGACATGACATTCCATAGTATCTATTCATTCATCGTCCATAAAACAATAAAATCGATAAATAAATGGATTATAATCACTTATGGTTCATCCTAAGAAATTTAAATTACAACAAGAATTAAAGTAGTCCATTGGCCACATCCCAACCTAATTCTTTAATTTCCTTGTAGTCCAATTCATGAAATGTCCAAAATTTGAGCTCATTTAAATTTTGATATCAGACTCTTAGACAAGGGCCATTATCCATATAGATTAGCCCAAGTTTCAAAACTTAAAACAGGCTCAATTACATAAATCCTAGCAACCCCATGCACCACCTCCAGCCATCCCAATGTCACCCACACCCAAAAGCACTGGCAATGACAAGCCCAAAAGATGTCACCAATATCATCGTCAGAGAGGCGACGTAGCAGCGGACGACTGTTGCAAGCCGAGATAGCAACAATAGCTACACCAAAGGGACGACTGCAATAAGCAGATGTAGCCTCAAGTAACAACAATTGTGACTGTTTCGGATGCGAATACCTTACATTAGGTAGGTACTACTGCTTTTGGCTCACTACTCCGATCATCGTCGCCTCTTTGGTGGTTCCACCAGGTTTCTTTGCCCTTGTTTGTTCCATTTCTCATTCATCCTAAGTTTTCAATAAATATCTCCAAATCACAAGTTTTTCATCCTCAAAACATCGAGTTTCCCATGAAAAATAAGCAAACAACAAAAATGTTTGGAGCTCAAAATTTCATCATTATCTCTTGATACAAAAGTGTAGAAAACTTTGAAATGAATTTATAAAACCTTAGTACCTTATGGCTTACAATAACCTAGAGATTTTGCAATCAATAAATCAAATTACAAGAATGAGAAGGACATATTCTAGAGCCAAAAGTGATAATGTAAATATCTACTTTAAGCATAAAAAGTAATAAGCATGGCAAACAAATAACCTAATACCACCCATGAAAAATACATATTACACTATTTGAAAAACTAGTCCTACTCAAGGATCTCTATAGCTATTTGCTCTGATACCATTTGTTGGTTTTTAGATTTAATCACTAGAGGAAATTGATTTCTCTTTGAAGATTAAATTCATATAGATTATAGAGTTTAGATCTTTGAGGTCATTGAATTTTATTTTTAAATCTTCACACATAGAGTGAGATCATAATCTTAGAAAAGATTTTAATGGCCTTTCACCTTTCTAGCCAAAGCTTCATCCCTTAGATCTTCACTCTTGTTCTCTACTTTAGGTGCTTCCATTTTAAAAAATGAGAGAATGTGGCATGTTAGGTATTTGATGTAATTGGAAAGTTTGTGAACAAAAGTGACTAAAATTAATATGTTGTAAAAGTCAAGGAATTAATTGCAAATAATAGAAATTGTGTTATATTAGGTCTAGGGTCCGAGAATGGAAAAAAAGGAAAAACGACGCCGAAATTCCGCTAGATTGTTACTTGGCTCGAGCATCAGAAACGGAAACTGTGTCGCCCGCCTATCGCCGGGCCTTAGCCATTGTCGGTCGTCTGTCACCCAACTTTCGCTCGAGTGACATGGTCATCCGAAAAACCTTAATTCGCATTTTTAAGGCTTTTTATCCAGCCCATTCAACCCCAAAACCTAAACTATAAATACCAAATGCCTCTGAACGTAAATTCTAAGGTTGAACCATAGAGAGAACTTAAGAGCTTCATGTTTTCCTATTACAATTCATTGAGAGACTTCAACCTTCATTTATTTGATTATACTTGGTGGAGAAAACATCAATTCCAGTTAATCCAAATACTAAGCTTACTGAAGAACATAGAGTTCTTCAACAATCCACATGAGATAGAGGAATCCACAAAGCTATGAGCATGTAGTCCAAGAGGGCTTTGATATTGNTCTGTCACCCAACTTTCGCTCGAGTGACATGGTCATCCGAAAAACCTTAATTCGCATTTTTAAGGCTTTTTATCCAGCCCATTCAACCCCAAAACCTAAACTATAAATACCAAATGCCTCTGAACGTAAATTCTAAGGTTGAACCATAGAGAGAACTTAAGAGCTTCATGTTTTCCTATTACAATTCATTGAGAGACTTCAACCTTCATTTATTTGATTATACTTGGTGGAGAAAACATCAATTCCAGTTAATCCAAATACTAAGCTTACTGAAGAACATAGAGTTCTTCAACAATCCACATGAGATAGAGGAATCCACAAAGCTATGAGCATGTAGTCCAAGAGGGCTTTGATATTGCAGTCAAGGAGTTAGTACATGAGCACGCAATTTAGGAGGGATATCAAATTGCACTCATGAGTTGGTGTAGGGATACACAATCCAGAAGGGTTGTCAGGATCTTAGTCAAGAGTTGTGAGGATTATGTTAACTTCATTCAGGGGGTCATAAAGATAATGTCGTCGTCTTGTTTGGCGAATTGTAAATTCAATCGTTTATAATGGATTTTAATTTGCAAAGCGCCCAGAGTTTTTACCCAGTTGGGGTTTCTCAATTAACATTTCGCGTGTTATTTTTTGTGGTATTCAAACATATGGTAATTGGACTGTATGCTTAACTATCTAGAGATAATTAATTAATGAGTTGTTGTTGGTTAACTAAAAATTTTAAATTCTGTATTTACACCTATTCAATCCCCTCTAGGTGTAGTTTGGGTCGAATCTCATTATTTCAATTGATAACAGAGCCTTTTTTCGATTCCTGGCCCATAAGTTTATCTAGATGAGTCAGTCTCTATCATTGCCCCCATTTTTTATGAGAGCCTTTTTAAAATCCCTGGATGAACGTATCTGGTTTAGTGCAGTAAATGGTTAGGCTGCACTTAGTTCTATGATTAATGATGAAGTAATCTCCACTCTCATTGCTAATTGGACTAGAACGAACTTAGATAAGTATAACTGGAATAGCAAAGTCTTAAATGCCATGTTCATGGATGTGTTTGCGAAAGAGTTTAGAAGAGTGTTGATGTGTGAAACTACTAAAGAAGTTGAGGACATCTTAGAAACCACACACGAGGGAACTAAAATGGTTAAAAATTCTAAACTGTAGATGTTAACATCTAGATTTGGAGAGATTATAATGGCGGACGATGAATCGTTCGATGAATTATATGAGAAGTTAAATGATATAGTAAATTTGAGTTTTAACCTAGGTGAAAAGATCCCTGAGTTCAAAATCGTTAGAAAAGTCCTTAGATCCTT